>JAQQSV010009268.1:0-13564 GCA_028646515.1 Pseudochirops corinnae | reverse complement strand
CTTCCTTCCTTCCTTCCTTCCTTCCTTCCTTCCTTCCTTCCTTCCTTCCTTCCTTCCTTTCTTCCTTCCTTCCTTCCTTTCTCTCTTTCTCTCTTTTTGGAGCGCAATTGTGGTTAAGTGACGTGCCCAAGATCACACGGCTAGTGCGTGTTAAGCATCTGAGGTCTTATTTGAACTCAGGTCCTCCTGATTCCAGAGCTAGTGTTCTATTCAGTGCACCACCTAGCTGCCCCCAAAACAAAGGTTCTTTAGAGTAAAACAATAGATCTCTGCTTTCTGATCATTTTGGTGGAATAAAAGAAAACAAAAAATTAATAATAAGAATAGGAAATGTTAAGACTTGTTGTATAACTTTCTGGGAATATGAGTTTGAGGTGAGGGTCAAGGATTTCTTACAATAGTCTTTTTCTCAGTTTTAACTAGGGAAAAATCAAACAAAGCCAACTGAGGCTCCGGAAATGGAAGTGGGTGAGGGTACTGGGATCCAAGGAGGGGTCCTATATGGGGCTTCATTTTGAATTTTTTGCACTCAACTTTTTAAGGGAAACCTTTTATTTTCTGGGCTTTTAGGATGTTACAACTAGAGACCACTTCTGTCTTGTGTTTTTGCTAATGGAGACAGAAATGGTTTGAATGGCAATGCCAGCAAGGATTTTTTGCCTAAACTTATAGCTCTCTTCTCTCTAGGCTTCTTCTACTTTGGAGCAGTTGTTTTAAAATGAAGTTTATTTTAACTTTTCAAAGTTTGTTTCCTTTTGTTTGCCTAAAATTTTCACTATGATTTCATTTTGATTGAAGTTTACATAAAACCACATGAAGTATATGGTTCCTACTTTTAATTTAGCAAAGTTAGCAGTATAGTATTTATACTTGGATTTACATTGGCCAGTGAGATTTGATTTTACATATCTGTATTCATTATTTTTAGAAACATATCACTAGATAATTTGTTCAATACATCTATGATCAATTTATAAGAACAATAAATATTTGGTGAAGTCTATTAAAGCCTTTTTTCAGGCACAGTGGGGTATATTTATTTTTCTATTTCTTAATGTGTGGTCTCAGGGATACACACACACACACATGTTTTTTTCCTCTGAGTACTGCTTTAGTTGTGTCTCAGAAGTGTTTGTATGTTATCTCATCATTATCATTCTCTTTCACATAATTATTAGTTGTTTATTTGATTTTTTTCTTTAAGATACTCATTATTCATGATACTGTTGTTATATCCTCAATTAAGTATATATCCCATATTTCTGCTCTGTATATCAATTCTATTTTTATTGTGCTAAGGTTTTAAAAGATGTGTTTACTATTTCTGCTTTGTTATATCTATTTATAATTATTTGTTGCCCTAGCACATGGTATATTTTTTTTTAAGGTACCATGGAATGCTGAGAAATATGTACATTCTTTAATGTCTCTAGTATGAAGTCACCATGAGCTATAAATTTTCCAACAGTTTGTTCTGTTCCATATTTTCCCCTTTATTTATTTTCTGGTTAATATATCCATCTATGAAAGAAAAACCATTAATGACTACTACTATTACTTTGTGACTATGTCTTTTTGTAATTCAGTTAACTTTTCTTATGTGAATGTAGATACTGTGCCATTATTTTCATATGCTAATAATGATTTATCTCATTGTCTATCATTTCTTAAGCATGTAATAGTTTCCTTGCTTATCTCTATATACAGTGGAGATTTTCATTTTTACTTTTTCTGATGGAGCATTATTGCAATTCCTGCTTTTGGGGAATCACTTTCTGCCTGTTAATTTTTTCCACTAGGCTCCCATTTTCCTTCTCTGTGTGTCTTTACTTTTTAGGTATGTTTCTTGTAAACCACAGGTAGTTAGTTGTGTTTATTTTCTTATCCAGTCTTTTCTTCTCTCTTTTCTGGATTATTTAATCCATTCACAATGCAAGTTATATGTTAGGCTTCTGTTTTCCTGCATTTCTTTTTTTAAAATGACTTTACAACAGTCGTCTTCATCTTTTAGGTCAGTATTCCCCATGATTCCTTTTGTGCAAGCTATTTAGATGTGTGTTGGGGAGGCAATTCATTTTTAATCACCATTACCCTTTTTCCAAAAAGTCACAAATGTAGTAAGAAATTCTCTCTTGTCCCGTATGTGGCAACAAGTGAATTAAACATTTCCACTACCACCCCTTTTGTCAAAAGGCATTTTGATAACTCCGAGACACCAAATCTAGACCCTGAAGGGACTAGGGGTTGGGGAATCCAACCCTTTCATGAGACCTTGAGAGATGAAGTGACCGATGTCACGTAGGTAGCAGAGTTCAGAACCAGAATTTGTCCTCAGGTGTCCTGTCCTCCTAGTTCTGCTCTTTAATAATCATACCTAGCATTGATGTTTGTAAAGCGCTAGATCTCATTTGTTCCTCATGGCAATCTTGGGGATGGGTGGGGGCAGTCTGTGCTATTATTATCCCCATTTTATAGATGAGAAAAGTCAATCAAAAAGAGGTTAAGTGCCCAGGCTCACACAGTTAGTAAGTGAGGTTGGATTTGAATTCAGGACTTTCTGACTCCAAGTTCCGCACTCTCGCATTAGGGACTCCTTTATCTGCCTGTTTTATATTGGGATTCTTGCAACAGTCCTGTAAGGTCGTTTACACTGCAGTTGCTATTTTATTTTTTCTTTCTTTTTCAAGAGAAGGAAACTGAGGTCCAGAGAGATGAATTGAAGCATCAGAGGAAGGATTGGCAGCCACATTTCTCCTGACTCTCAGCCCAGCACTCTTACTAGGACACCCCAAGTGAGCATGAGCCATCCTTGCTCTCAGTGATGTTATTCCCCATCCTCCCTTTGCTCTGACCTGTCACTATCACTTACATTCCTCATCCTTTCCAGATGCCATTCATTTCCTCCCCATCCATTATTCCTGTTCCCTGGACTTTTAACCTTCCCTTCCTTTCAGCCTCTTAGTGTGTTCACATCTCCCTGTCTCCCCTTGTCCCTTCCTTGAAATTTTTCCTTCAGGAAGATCTGACTAAAATTGGATCATCAGACTATAACTGTAGAGTACAAGAATGTCAGAGGCCATCTGGTTGTACCCCATATCTTTCACATGAGGAAACGTGGGTTCAGAGAGTTCACATGCCTTTCCTATGGTTTCACAGGGTATAACTGGCAGAATCAGGATCTGAACTGGGATCCTCTGACTTGTCTGATTCTAAATCCAGAATTTTGGCTGGTTACCATGTTGATAGATGCCCAAGTGCTTCCACTTCCATACCTGCTTTTGAAGGGTCCCAAATGGGCTGGTTACATGACTTAGTACACAACTACCAAGGCCTGGACCTAACTTTTTTTCAGGAAATTTGATACTCTTATGTCTGAACCATGAAAAATTCAGGAGGAATTTTCTTGGGCTTTAGCAATCAATCCTGAAGGTTTTCTCAACAGCTTCTAGAAAAGATTGCACCTTAGTGCAAAGGAGTGTACTTTAGAATTATCCCTAAAAGCCCTTCTAAGTTTCAAATCAGGGCTAGTGAGGCAAGACCTAAGAGCATCTGAAACTCTTACTCTGGTTCTTATTGACTTTTTAGATAACTTCTAATTGTTAAACTTCAATCCATGTTCAAAGAAGATCACAGCCCAAACAACCCCCTGTGAAGAGTCAGAAGAAAAAAAGGAAGAACAGAAAGAGAAAAAGAGCATAAAAGATAAGGCAGAATTTGTAAAACTTTAGATTGTTGATAGGACAATTCAATAAGTAATAAAAAATAACCAATTCAATTCAACCCAACAAGCATTTAAATGCCTACTGTAAGAACGTCACTGTGCTTGACTCTGGACTTGATTAGAACTCATCAATGTGAACTGGCTCCTGTGAAGGAAACTGGTCAGATTCCTTTTTTTTTTTTTTTTTTTTTTTTTTTACTTATTAGAACTCATAGGATTTTATTTGGACAGACCCATGGGCACAAAAATATTTGTTGCAGCTCTCTTTGTGGTGACAAAAAACTGGAAATTAAGGGGATGCCCATCCATTGGGGAATGGCTAAACAAGTTGTGGTATATGAATGTAATGGAGTACTATTGTGCTATCAGAAATGGGGAGGAGATGGACTTCATATTTACCTGGAGAGGCTTATACAACTGGTGCTAAGTGAGAAGAGCAGAACTAGGAAAAACTTGTACATAATCACAGACACATTGTACATGTGACGACCAACTTTGATAAACTGGACTCTTCTCAGCAACACACAGCTATAAGACAACTCTACAAGTCTCATGATGGAATGAGATACCTACATTCAGAGAAAGATCTAGAAAGACCAGAGTTTACTTGGAGACTGAAGCAACCTACATGCTATCGCTCTTTTCCATGTTTGGTTTTGTTTCCTTTTTCCCATCGTCCACTCCATTGGTTACAACCCTTCTATACAAGCAGACTAATGTCCAATGTGAAAGTATTTGCAGATCCTGTACTTGACTGCATGCCACCATGGCAGGGAAGGAGGGGAGAGGGAGGGAAGAAAACTTGAAACTGAAGGGACTCTGGAACTGAATCTTGTAAACTAAAAGTAAATAAAGATGCCTTTAAAAAATGAAAAATAAAAATAAATAAAATAAAATAAAACTTAAAAAAAAAGTGGCAGCAGGATATTCCTGAAGATAAGGGAAATTGAGTGTAATGGTCCTCTGGCCAGGACTGTGGACTCTTTCTTTTCTACATTTTGACCCAAAGGAAATGAGTGCTTGTTTCACTAGGTTTTGGGCTCCATTCTTTTTTGTCCAGTACGGGGTTACAACAGCTGGAATCCTGATGGGAATTAAATTTGCCCAAGGTCCCTTTGCATGCATGTATCCTGGCAGTCACCAGGAAGGTATGGGGCTAGAGCAACAATAAAGTGAACAGAGCCCACAGCTGGGGGCCAAATGGGGAATAATCATCAGCCATTGGCCATTAGGGGGTTTACCAGGATATTCTGGAAAGTGTAAAAAGGCAATGCATATGCCTGAACTACAAGCCCAGCCCAGGAAAGCACACTTCCTCCAGGTCAAAGCAAAATACTGGTACGTCCTTGTCAATGATTATTTTTAGAAGAGCAGGCTCCCTGGATGACCAAGGCACCTTTTAAAAAAATATTATTATCATTTTATGATTGTGCTGTTCTATCCCAGTGCTTTCTTTCTCTGAGTAAGAGATCACTTACTGTGATCTGCTTTCTTGAATTTCAGGTTTCTAAGTCTAATGCTTTATAAGATCCTGATTTAAGGGGATATTGTGGGCACTTTACCTTCATCAAAGTGTGCATTAAAGAAATTGTCCTGCCCATTGATTTAAGCAAATGAAATGCTATCATGGAGCTGTGAGTACCAACATATGCAATTAACATGGAAAATGTGCCAGCGATGAACTGGTCAAGTTAGACAACTTCCTCATATACCTTGCAAACAGCTGGAGGTGGGAAGCCAGAATGGGAAAAGGCTGGGACTGGCCTTCACCATTTAGCTAGGTGGCCTTTCACATATAAAAAGATAGATAGATAGATAGATAGATAGATAGATAGATAGATAGATAGACAGACAGACAGACAGACAGATAGATAGATAGATAGATAGATGGATAGATAGATGGATAGATAGATTGATAGACAGACAGACAGACAGACAGATAGATAGATAGATAGATAGCTAGACAGATAGATAGATCGATAGATGGATAGATAGATAGACAGATAGATAAAGTGTAAGTGAATTAATAAATAAAAAAGAAGAAACAAATGTAGCTCAATCAGGTCTTCTGACAAGGAGAGCATCTCTCAGATACTGGAATACAAGAGAGCTCTTAGAACCTTCAGTATAGCATGGGCTTGAGGTTCACCCAGAAAGAATGCCCATTTTCCTGATAGAAGGTACAGAATGATTTCCAGTCTCCATGAGTAGGGGGAGCTGTCCACAGTGATTTTCCTCTTTCTCATCCATTTCCCCTCCCACCACGTCATCCACTGCTAAGACCTGTCTATTCTACCTCTATACTATCTCTCCCTTGAATCTCCTTCACTCCCCTCACACAGACTTTTCTCCAGCTCAGTCTCTCATCATCTCCAACCAATACTTGCTACAGTTTCCTAAGCGATCTCTTAACTTCTCCTTTTAAATTCTCCATTTGGCTGCCAAATCGATCTCCCTAAAGCACAGATCTTACCATATCACTCACCTGCTGAGAATTTTTCCTACCTCTCTATTGCCCAACCTAGACCTGAAGTAGGACTCCCTCTATAGTATCCCTGGCAAATGGTCAAACAATCTGTCCTCCAGTGAATCCTCCAGGATCTAGTAAAAATCTTTCAAATATTGAGGGAGTCCTACATAGGGGAAATCATGGCTCTAGAATAATTGCTTTATTGTTACTGTTATCATTATTAGACCTACCTGGGCTGCTACATTGTCCCTACACTTAAAAAAATGGACAGTTCAGTTGTCTACAGAATCTTAGACCTATGGACAAACCATGATTATTAATGTTAATAATTGGGTCTGGGCCTGCTTTTTGCTAAAGATACAGTCCAGGGGCACATGGGTCATGGCTGTGAGTAATAGCCAACTGGCTGGTGGCCTGGTGTCAGATCTAAGAGGTCATGTAACTCCTGCCCACCCACTTTCCACACACACACACACACACACACACACACACACACACACACACACACACACACGCCCACTTTCTTAAGCTTAGCTAATAAAACAGTGGAGTGGCTTTGAATTGTTCCTTAGCAAAATGATTTTAGACCCTCCAAAAAAGAGAGAAAATATCCTTTAGTACTCCCTAGAAAGAGGAATACAGGATTGATTAAGAAGAGATAAAAGGATTCCACCAAATAAGAGTTTGATTCTCCAGCTCATTTGGATGACCAAAAGCTCAGCTCTGGGCGTAACCTGCCCTGACTCTGAAATTGTAACCTATCTCTAAAAAAATTGGATTGATGGTGAATTATTAAAACTCTGCCCTTTGCTAGAGCCAATGTCAAGTGATGATGTTAATATGTATCCATATACACACGCACACACATACACAAATGCATCTCAAGGACTGCAATCTCACACTGAGAGAGTCCCAGGCTCCAGCTCACAGCCTGCTTCATTGATTCAGCCTCCCACACCCTCTGTGTGTTTCAGCAATGAAAGAGGCTTCCACACCCTCAGCAGGTGTGTTTGGAATGACAGCATTTGGCAGGTTCACATGAACAGTAAAGAGAAAAGGATCTTTTCTGTCTGGCAGGAGACTCTGGCAAGTACTGCCCACTGTCTGATGCCTTTTAGCAGAGGGGAGTATATTAAAGGGTGAGAAATAAGCAAACACAATTCCAGCCTCTTTATATGGAAATGATGGCTCCCAAGCCATTCTGGTCTGGGCTCATTCAAAGACGCCTGGGTCGCCACACCTTAGGAGAGACTGAACCCTTCTAAAATGATGGAATGCAGACAAACTTCAGTCATACGCTTGTCCAGGGTGAAAGTCCTTGAGGGGTTCTAAAGTTTAAGGCCAATCCCATATGTGAGAGGATGATGGCTCCAACAGCCGTGTTCTTCTCTAAAGCCAATTTGTCCTTTCTCAGTTCCACAGAGCTGGAAGCAGAATGTCCATGTTGAGCACTTCCATTCCCCCTTTAACACTGAAGTAGTGCAGTAGCCATTGGATGGTGACTGAGGAGGTCAGCTGTGGGAGGAGGGCTCTCTTGCCCCAGTTCCCAGTCTTGGAGGCAAAGAGTTGGCACTGCATGCCATGTGCTGGCCTTATTAATGGCTTCTTTTGATGCTTTTAGATTGAGTATTTGTGCCTTTTGAATATTGGTCTGACTTTGTCACTTCGAAGGACAGGGTTGACAGAGACACCATTTGGACACCTTTGTACTCCCACAAGAAGGACTTAGTGATTATCTTGGTGTCTTGTTGCTATTGAAGAAGACTAATGACATCATAAGGCAATGTCTTGACTTGTGTGTGAATTGAAGTGAGACAGCTGAATAAAGTCATCAGCCTCATTCTCTCTCTGCCAGAGTCACTGACTTAGTAGTTGAGTTCTGTGGAGTTGCCTAAGACTCACAGAAGTTAAGTGACTCATCCAGGTTCACTCAGCTAGTTAAGTTCAGAGAGAAGATTGAACTCAGGTGTTGCTGATAATAATTTCTGCCCTCTATTTACTGTACTCCATGTTTTTTTTTTTTTTTTAATGTTGAGACCTCTAATTTCTTCCTTATACAGAGGTGTCAGGATGGAAACTACCTGCACTGAAGCAGATTGACAGTAGCTGCTCTACACCTTAGACTTAGTGGCCTGGGGACATTGAGAGGTTAAGGGACTTTCACAGCATCCCACAGTATATTTCTGAGGCAAGACTAGAACCCAATTCTTTCTGCTTCAAAATCTACCCTTAATTTAGGGCACCATGCCATAGGGCTTTCCTCACTGGAGACACATACAGGAGAGTTGACCATCTGACTCAATTGATGTAGGTGATAAGAGATGGCAGAGATGGCAGAAAACCATCATTCTAGGATTGAAAAGGACCCTCAGGATCATTTGGCCCAACCCAGCCCTGAATAATACACTGCTCTGCCACATCCTTGACAAGCGATGATCTGGAATTCTCTGGAAGATGCTCCCCTTGGCACTTGGGCGGGCTCTAAAGGTTAGAGAATTGTCCCTAACATCAAGCCTGTACTTACCCCTCTTCTAACTTTCATTACTCCGAGGTCTACCCTATGGAGTCATCTATAATGGCTATAGTTCCTTAGTTCCTTTTCCATAGTCTGACCCTTGAAATACTTGAAGACAACTAGGAGAACTCCTCTTGAGTCTTATTCTTCACCAGAAAATGTGCTTGTTCTGTTTAATGTGATTATCTTAAAGAACCTAGACTAGAGCATTACCCAGAGGTAAAGAGAAACTCTTGTGTAGAATGACAGAGGTTTTCCCTTGTCTGAGATAAGAGTATTTGAACTCCCAGGGGACACTGAAAGGGCCCCTTGGAAGCCTAGAAATGGACAAAGTAAGGATGTTTAAGCCAAGGGAGTACATCAGGGAAAGGACTGTGGTGAGCTGCTCTCCATCTGCTCTTGTAGGCTTTCATCTGGAGTACAGTGGCCAGCTCTGGGCACCACATATCAGCAAGAATAATGATAAACTAGGGAGTGTCCAGAGGAGGGCAGCCAGGAGGCTAACAAAGGTCTTGAGTGTCCTTTAAGACTCCATCCTGGGCTTTCTTCTCATTTCCTTCTATAGCATCTCACTTAGTGATCCCATTCCTCCCTATAGCTTCAATAAGCATGTCTCTGAAGGTGCTTCTCAGAGCTTTTATCCAGCCCCAATCCATTTCCTGACCTCACCTCTCACACTAACTGCCTAGGGGACATTTGGAGGTGGATATCCTATAGCTCTATTAAACTCCATGTTTCCAACACTGAACTCACTTTTTCCTTTCAATCATTTCCCTCTTCCCAGCTTCCCTATTCTCTAGACAGTACCACCATCCCCCCACTCCCCTGTCTTGGGGTCTCTTGTTCACAGGCCAAATATCCAAACTGTCACCTCTGGGCCTTTTCACAGGTTTATTATTACACATGGGACACAGGTCTCCCTGGGTTCAGGGAATGTCAGGGTCTTTATTGAAAAGTAGATTGACAAAGATGAGGGATAAGCAAGCTGTCTAGCTGCATAGAAGCTTAGATTTAGGGTTCAGATGGGTAGCATTCCCTGATTGGCTAAAAATTAAAATACACTTTTGCAAAAGATATTAATTTTGCACATTAAGGCATTCAGCTAGCACTATGGGGGGGGGGGGCATTGATTCTGACCCATGTAGGAAAAGAGGGATAGACCAGAGATGACTCTGTAGGGATAATAAGGTGGAAGATGTTTTAGGGCTCCTTGGCTTTACCCATTCCCCTAGGTATCATCACACAAAAGAGAAAAAGTATATGCATGGACACACACACACACACACAGACACACACACACACACACACACACACACATACTTTGACTCAGAAAAAATAATACTAGATCTATACTCCAAAGATATCAAAGAAAAAGAAAAAGGACCTACATATACAAAAATACTTAGGGGTGTCTAGGTGGCGCAATGAAAAGAGTACTGACCTGAGTTCAAATCCAACCTCAGATACTTTACACTTAACTAGCTATGTGACCTTGGGCAAGTCACTTAACCTCAATTGCTTTGCCTTCCTCCCTAAAAAATTTTTTTTAAGCAGCTCTTTTTGAGTTGGCAGGGAATTAGAAATTGAGGGATAGATACCCAACAATTGGGGAATGACTGAATAAATTGTGGTATATGATTGTGATGAAATAGTATTGTGTTGTAGAAATGATAAGCAGGATGATTTCTGAAAAAAAAAAACTTGAAAGATTTATATGAACTCATGCAAAGTGAAGTGATCAAAACCAGGAGAATATTGTAATAGTAACAACAACATTGTACAATAATCAACTGTGAAAGACTTAGATATTGTGATCAAGACAATAATCCAAGACAGTTCCAAAGAACTAATGATGAAAAATGCTGTCCACCTCCAGAAAGAGAACTGATGAATTTTGGTGCTTACGGAAGCAAATTTCCTTTTACTTTCTTTATTTTTCTTGCTTTAAAAAAAAGATAACTAATATGGAAATATGTTTCCTGTGACTTCACATGTATAATATGTATCATATTGCTTGCCTTCCCAATGAGTAGGAGAAGGGTTAGAGTGAGGGAGAGAATTTGGAATTCATTTTTTAAATGTTTTCAGAAAAGAAAAAAAATATGCCTTTGGGGAGTCAGATGATGGATGAATGGATTATGAGTAGGGGAAAGGAGGGATAGCAACCAGTGTCATAAGTGGAATTTTTTACACCTCTGGTAAGCTTTACAAAACATGACCAGGGCAAGCATCATTGAAACTGCCTTTCAATCAACTGCTTAAGACAAATTCAGCTGTAGGCGGTGGCAGGAGGAGGGAGAGACAGAACATTTTGGGTATTCAGCAAAATATCATTTTACTTCATTCTTGATAGCTATAAAATAAGTTTGCTGACTTCTATTCTTTAGAATTTTAAATGTTGTTAACACCTTTTAAACTTCACTCCTAAACCTGGGAGTGGCTTGGGGTGGGTCCTAACTCACTTCTTGGGGGAAGAAATCAAGTTGAGCCAAATGCTTTTAGCATAAACATTGCTAAGCTAATGACCATACTTCCCTGCACCTCTGGGAACATTGTTACAGGAAGAGGGATAATGAGGGCTAACATATATGTACTGTACTAAGAACAAGAACATTTCCTGGGTAGCTCTCTCCTTCTCTTGGTCATGGTATATAGGAAAGTTAGGACCAATTGGCCACCATCCTAAGGTTCTGATTGTCCTTACTACTATTACTAATTTTTTTTTTTATTTTCAGAGCTATCTTGACTGGCTTAGATGGGCATATATTGGGCATGTTATATGGACATTCCCATTTGAGTGGGGATTGGGCAGTATCTGTGATATTTTCATTAATTCATTCCTTTTATTAAGACTTCACAGAATCATAGGGTCCTAAAAGGCATTGCTGCCTAGTACATAGATAATCTGCTATAGATTTAGAAAGATTATAAGTTTGACTCCTGTCTGAGCCTAGGAAGGCATACTATCTCCCAATGCTCCATGAGGCGATTGAGCCTTCAAGGTGCGGAGGAGGTGCACTGTTAGAGTTCCCTCATCCACTATTTTCCTATGTCAATGGAATCCCAGAGCCAATCCCTATCCCAATCCACTGATTTAGAGCTACAAGAGCCCTTCAAAGGGACCCACTTAAACCCCTTCATGTTAGAGTTGAGGAGCTAGGTCCTGAATGGGGCTCTTTCCAATGGGCCATGCAGGTCATATATGCCAGGAGAGGAACTAGAGTTCAAAAAGAATTTCCCTGGGGGGATGGAGTCAAGATGGTGGTGTAGAAGCAGAGAACTCCACAGCTCCCACCATAACCACCTCAAATACCTATAAAATATGACTCTAAACAAATTTTACAGCTCCAGAACCCACAAAATTACAGAAAAACACATCTACTGCTGGGAGCAGGCTGGCGGGCAGATGGGAAGGGCTCATTGCAGAGCACTGGGAGCCAAGCTGAGCCCAGCCCTGCCTGAAACCATGGGTTGGCCACGGGGCGGCCAGGGAGAGCCACAGCTGGAGCATTCTGAAGAGTGGATCACTGGCAGTTGCAGCAGTTTCCAGAACTATCAACCCATAAAAAACAAGGATTAAGTGAAAAGTCAGTGGAACTCAGCTAAATTTGGGGGAGGAAAGCAGGTCTGACCATCTGCCCACAGGGCAAGAAAGCAGGAGAAGCAGCGGCCCTGCAGTCACTTCCATGTGGTTTCTTCAGAAGCTCTTGGCCTGCAGATTGCAGAGAGGCCAAGAGATCATTCCGGGGCTAAGTGCTCTTTCCTTAACTGGCCTGGATTAGGATCATGGTCTTGGGTGGTGATCCTGAGGTGTGTGACCAGTGAGCCAAAGCTGGTGGGGGCTATAGAGACGGTCTTCTAATAGCTCTGGCAGCTGTGAAAATCTCAGCCATATGGGACAAAGCTCTCGCCTCTGAAAGCAGAGTTCTACTGTGGCTCAAAAATCAAGTTAATTGGCTGGCAACATGAGCAGGAAAAGGAAGCAAACCAAGCTCAGCAATCCAACTTTAGATTCCTTTTTTGGGGACAAAAAGGATCAAAACATGGAATGGGAGGAAGACAGCATAGTCAGAACTCCTGCACCAAAAAGCTTCCAAGAAAAATATAAACTTGTTATAGTTCATAGAAGAGCTTAAGAAGGATTTTGAAAACCAAATAAGAGAAGTGGCAGAAAAATTGGGGAGAGAAATGAGAGTGATGCAAGAAAATCATGAAAAGAGAGTCAACAACCTGACTGAAGAAAATAACACCTTAAAAATAGATTAACTCAAATGGCAAAAAAGGTCCAAAAAGCCAATGAGAAGAAAAATGCCTTAAAAAGTCAAATTTGACAGATGGAAAAAGAATCTCAAAAGCTTACCGAAAAGAATAATTCCTTCAGAATTAGAGTGGAGCAAATGGAAGCAAATGATTTTATGAGAAATTAAGACACTGTTAAATCCAAACAAATGAGAAAATAGAAGGCAATGTGAAATATTTCCTTGAAAAAAATACTGACTTGGAAAATAAATCCAGGAGACACAATTGAAAAATTATTGGACAACTTGAAAGCCATGATCAGAAAAAGAACCTAGAAATCATCCTTCAAGAAATTCTCAAGGAAATTGCCCTGATATTTTAGAACCAGAGGACAAAATAGAACTTGCAAGAATTCACCAATCATCTCTTGAAAAAGATCCCAAAAAGAAAACTCCTAGGAATGTTATAGCCAGCTTTTGGAGTTCCCAGATCAAGGAGAAAATATTACAAGCTGCCAAGAAGAAACAATTTGAATACTGTGGAAACACAATCAGGATAACCCAGGATCTAGCAGCTTCTACATTAAAGGATCAAAGGGCCTGAAATATGATATTCCAGA
>JAQQSV010009267.1:0-13564 GCA_028646515.1 Pseudochirops corinnae | reverse complement strand
TGTATCCCAAAGAGATCACAGAAGTGGGAGGAAGATCCATATGTACAAAAATATTTATTGCAACTTTCTTTGTGGCAGCAAAAAACTGGAAATTAAGGGGATGCCCATCAATTGGGGAATGGCTAAACAAGTTGTGGTATATGAATGTAATGGAATACTATTGTGCTATAAGAAATAGGAACAGATGGACTTCATACTTACCTTGAGAGGCTCATACAAACTGATGCCAAGTGAGAAGAGCAGAACCAGGAAAAATTTGTACACAATCACAGACACATCGTATGTGTGATGACCAGCTTTGATAAACTGGACTCTTCTCAGCAACACACAGTTATAAGACAACTCTAAAAGTCTCAGGATGGAAGGAGATACCTACATTCAGAGAAAGATCTATAAAGAATAGAGTTTAAATGGAGACTGAAGCAAACTACATACTATCATTCTTTTCCATGTTTGGTTTTGTTTCTTCTTTCCCATTGTTCATTCCATTGGTTACAACCTTTTTACATAACCAGACTATTGTACAATGTGAAAGTATTTGCAGATCCTATACTTGATTGCATGCCGCCATGGAGGGGAAGGGGGAGAGGAGGGGAGAAAATTTTAAACTCAAGGGATTGTGGAACTTAATCTTGTAAACTAAAAGTAAATAAACATATCAATTAAAAAAAAATAGCAAGCCACACCAGCATCCTTGCCTAGAAAATCCCAAATGGGATCACAAAGAATCAGACATGACTAATCAACTAAACAATGATAACAAATCAAAAGCCTACAAAAGTGAAGGGATTTTTTTGAGATCAAAAGGCATTAAGTAGCAAAGCTAGGATTGGAACACATGTCCTCTGATTTCAAATCCTGGGCTCCCTCAAGGCAGAGAGATGGACTAGCCAAGCTTTGATTTTATGGTTCTCAGAGGAAAGAAAGTTGGAAGTTGTTAGAGAGCCCAGTGGCTCTAACAAATAGTTATTGATCACTCATGATGCACAAGGAACCATGGCAAGCAATGTGACATTTAGAGGAATGTTTGGGGCATGGGTGACAAATCATCATGATGTTTTCTAGAAAAGAGTTTAAGTGTTCAGCTATAAAAGAGTAAAGTATAGACTGATAGAATTTTAAGTGTTGGAAGAAGGTTGGAGGTCAACTTTGGGTCCAACCTCTGACCTAATGCAGTATATCCCTCCTAACTTATCATCCAACTTCTACCTAAGAGCTTCTCAGACTTCTAAATTTTCTCTTCTCTGGGTGAAATATCACCTAGTTCCTTTTGTTGTTGTTGTTCAGTCATTTCAGTCATATTTGACTCTTCATGACCAGTTTTGGGGTTTTCTTGGTAGACATTGGAGTGGTTTCCCATTTCCTTCTCTTGATCATTTTACTGATGAGGAAACTGAGGCAAACAGGGCTAAGTGACTTTTCCAGGGTCACCCAGATGGTAAATATCTGAGGTTCAATTTGAACTCAGTTCTTCCTGATGCCAGGCCCAGGGTCCTATCTAGTTCATCACTAGATACCTGTAGGCTATTCTTAATAAGATATAGTTTTCTAGATTTCCCCTCCCCAATTCTTATTGCCTACCTCTAGCCTGCCAATATCCATCTTAAAATATTCTTCCCAGAAATGAACATAATATACCAGATTCTGATCCGATCAGTGCAAAATATATTCGGGATATTACTTCCTTTGATCTACACACCATACTTGTTTTAATGCAGCCTAAGTTCATGTTAGCTTTTTTTTTTTCTTCCTTCTCTTGGCTTACTGCATTTGAGCTTAACTGAAATCTTTAAGCCTTTCACTAGAATAGCTGATAAGGTAAATCTTCCTCATCCTGGTCTTCTGCCCTCGTTTTGTTGTTGTTACTGTTACCTTGAATACAGGACTTTATGTTTAACCTTGCTATATTTTGTCTTTTTTATTTGGGCCCCTCTTTCTATCCATGTCATCGTGATCTTCTGGGATTTCAATCCTGCCATCTCATAGACTTGCTCTCCCTTTGTGCCTCTGTCTGTTCATCTTCACTGATAAAAATGCTAAAGATAATAATTCTGAGGGTAAAGTCCTATGGCCCTAGAGACCTCTCTCCAGATGTAAAGAACTCACTGGTTAATGTCCTTGAAGAACAGTTATTCAACCAGATACAAAATCATTTAATTGTGCCACTCCTGATCTGTATTTCTCCATTTATTGGAAATGCAAAGTCAGAAAAGAAATCATGAGGTCAATCAGAAAGCAGCGCGGAGACCAAGTAGGAACAGAGGGCATGAGGCAGGAATAACGTGGCGAGCCTTTCTCTAATCCTTTAAGATGTACAAAGCACTTGAAAAATATTATTTCATTTGACCCTCACAGTCTCGTGAAGTGGATGCTATTATTCTCCTTATTTTACAAGTGAGGAAAATAAGGCAGATACGTGCATGGTTTGCCATTTCTTTCTCCTGGTCATTTTACAGATGAGGAAACTGAGGCAAACAGGGTTAAGTGAATTGCCCAGTGTCACACAGCTAGTAAGTGCCTGAGGCTGGGTTTGAATTTAGCTCTTCCATACCCAATGTTCTACCCATTGTGCCGCCTGATTGCCTCTCTAAGATGGAGAAGGTGGCTCAGAACCAATTCATTTTCAGTACTTCAGATCCAGTTGACGTATTCTTTTGAAACAAATCATAGCTACTCTGTCTTCTAAGCTAGAGCTCATACTGGGAAACAATATATTTAAAGACTTCAGGCTTCTAGAAGCTGTTTAAGACACACATGATGAGGGTGTGGGGGGGAGGGGTTAGCTTTACCTAGGAAACAGGGCGAGAAACGGTCCCATCTGTTCTACCTGGTGCTGCCTAGCATGAGCCAACTGCACTGTCAGGTGGAAGAGCTACAGGAAAAGAATCTACCATCAGAATGTACACAGCAACCAAGAGCAACATCACGTCAGACCAGCTGCCGAGATTTTTCACCAGGCGCTCCCAGAAGAACAAGAAGAGGGCAGAGTGGTGGAAAAATACAAGCAAAAGCTAGGGCAGGCTCAAGTCCAGGCAGATCATGACAATTCAATGATGTTTACAGAAAGATTCCCCCACAGGAAGAAGCAGACAAAAAAGAGAAGGCTAGTGAGTAGATACGGAAAGTGGCAGGTGAAAGAGTTTGTTTTGTTTTGCTTTTTCCAGAAATCCACTCAAGAATCCCACCCAATTCCATTCAACCATTCTTTGTATCTACAGATTGGACCAAGCCATGAATCTCTATTGATTTCAGCAAAGAGAGTTCTTTAACTCGGGAAGTTGTACTACCATGATCCTTAAAGATTGCTTAAATGGCACAATGGATAAAGCAATGGACCTGGAGACAGGAAAACCTGAGTTCAAATCCAGACTTGGGTATTGATTAGCTGTATGACTCTAAGCAAGTCATCTAGCCTCTACCTGCCTCAGTTTTCTCATCTGTTAGCACCTATTTTCTAATGTATTATATAATATAGTGCCTGATATGTAGCAGGTGCCTAATAAATGGTTGCTGATCAATTGATTGAAACCCGGGTTCAAATTCTAGCTCCTTCTGAAAAATATTGACCCAATTATTGACCCTCTCTTGGCAACTGTTTCCTCATGTCTAATATGAGTGTTTTAATTCTTGTACTATCTGTCTCACAGGGTGATAGAAGAAAGCCCTTTGCCCACCTTAAAGTACTACATACATGAGAATTATCATCTTCATCCATGCCTACCCCCCGCTTTGCAACAGAGTTTGGAAAATCCTTAAAGTCTGACAGGGACAGTGTGATCAGCAAGACTCCAAAAGCAGGTTAGGGCATAGATGCCTCAAAGAGGAGAAAATTGGCTGAGCTTTGACCTCAAAGTTAGGAGGAACTACATTGAGTCCCTGATTTTGTTATTGCTGCTTTATCAATACCATATATTTTGTATCAAACTCAAAAAATTGTTGTGGGGATCAAATGAAAGAATTAATATTTTTGAAATCCCTTCAAAAACAATGAAGCACAATTCCAACATAAAGACTTCTTTCTTATTATTGTTGTGGACAATCTCAGTTGGGTTTGTTACAATATCGTCTAGGTGGTTGTTGTTCAGTCATTTTCAGTTGTGTTCAACTCTTTGTTACCCCATTGGGGTTTTCTTGGCAAAGATAGCAGAGCGGTTTTCATTTCCTTCTCCATTTCATTTTACAGATGAGAAAACTGGGGCAAATAGGATTAATTGACTTGTCCAGGGTCATTTGCCCAGAGTTACCCAGAGTTTGTTTGAAGCCAGACACAATTCAGATATTCCTGACTCCAGGTCAGGCACTCTATCCACTGTGCCACCTAGCTGCCCAATATCATAGACAGCAGGGGTTCTTAAAGATTTTTGTGTCATGGAACATATTGGCAGTCTGGTGAAGCCTATGGCCCTTTCTCAAAAAAAATATGCTTTTTAAATGCATAAAATACTTAGAATTACAAAGGAAACCAAAAGTTAATAAAAAGAAAGATGTAATTGTTTTCCCATCCAAGTTCATGGACTCTCTGAAATATATCCATGCACAGACTTCTTGAGAATTATGGTTAAGGTACAGGTCAGGCAAGATGGTTTTAGCTCCATTTCAGTTCTAGGATTCTGAAATTCTTTGACTCCATTTCCAAACTTTAGGATCCTAGGATCTGGAGGGTGAGTAAATCTGCCCAAAGCACCAACATCCTAATACACTTTTCCACAGTCAGTTTGGATCAGTGATTGAGTGGGCTATTCTCTTCATCATGCTATTCCTCTGCTGAAAGACTTTCTAGCAGCTCATCAAAGCCTTCAGGAGAAAGTCACATGATCATGGAGATGTTGAATTTAGTAATGGAAGTACATATTCCTTAGTATGGCATTCAAGGTCCTCTATTATCCAGCTTCAACCTAGCTTTCCAGACTTGCCTCCCATTAATCCTGTAGAATCCCTACATGGCCATTGAACTGCTCTCTTCTGTGTAGGATAGGGTAGTTCAATCCATTTACTGCTTCCTGAATATACGTTGTATTTTCCCACCTCCTCTGCTTTGCTCACACCATTTCCTCTTTTAGAAATGCCTTCCCACTCTTCCAAATCCAATCTATTCTTCAAGACCAAAATCAAATTTCACCTCTTTTTTTTTTGTAACCATAGCATTTTAAGACTATCCTGATCCATAGTGACATCTCTCTTCTCTCAACTCCTATGCCTCTTTTCCATGCCCCTTAACTGGCTAGCATCAAATACTTCCCGGTGTTATTAGTCAGAGAATCACAGAGCTTGAGCTGGAGGAGATCTCAGTGGCAATCTCTTCTCACCTATTCTGATTCTTCATCTTACTGAGGAGGAAGTCCAGGCTCACAGAGAATTCATTTTTTCATGTGTATCACACAAAGTAAACTCCTTTTCCCCATAACAGCTAGCATTTATATAGCATTTTAAGGTTTGAAAGCAGCTCACAAATATTTCATTTAATCTTCACATCAACCCAATCCAGATGCTATCATTCTCCCCATTTTACAGATGATGAATCCAAAGCACACAGACCTTAAGTAATTTACCCAAGGTCACACAGCTAATAAGTATCAAAGATTTGAACTTAGGTCTTCTTGACTCACCCATTAGACCAGCAGTTCTCAACCTGTGGGTCTCGACCCCTTGGAGGGTTGAATGGGGTCACCTGAGACCATCAGAAAACACATATTTCCGTTGGTCTTAGGAACTGAGACCCCGCTCCTCTATCAGTCTCCAGGCAGGTCTGCCCACATGCAGATACTCCCACATACGAGTATTAAAGGGTCGCAGCATTAGGAAGGTTGAGAACCACTGCATTAGACTATGAGTTCCTTGACAGCAGAGATTTTCTCTTGGTTGTTTTTTTTTTTTTTATAATCCCCAGAATTTAAGCCCAGCGCTTGTCATATGGTAGGCTCTTAATGAATACCTAAGTGACTAACTCCAGGTGCATTGCTCTATCCACTTCAATAACTAAGGGCACCTAGATAGAGTGCCAGACCTGGAGTCAGAAAGAATTCATCTTCCTGAGTTCAAATCTGGCTTCAGACACTAGCTGTGTGTCCCTGGGCAAGTCACTTAACCCTATCTTCCTCAGTTTTCTCATCTGTAGACAGCTAGAGGAGAAAGTGGTAAACTACTCCAGTATCTTTGCCAAGAAAACCCCAATTGGAGTCATGAAGCATTGGGATGAGACTGAACAACAAGGTAGGTAGGAGAATATAAATTCCTCAAGGCCAGCAGTATGGCTTATTTATGAAGCACAGAGTTTTCCATATAATGAGCCCTCAATAAAGAGCACATAGGGTGCTGTACTAGAAGGACCTTAGAAATAATTTCTTCCAATATCCTCTCCCTTTTACAGATGAGGAAACTAAGACCCAGAAAAGTAGAAGTGATGTGGCCAATGCCACATAGATAACAAATAACAAAGCCAGAGATTGGGACACAGATATTTTTATTGGTCTCTTAACTTTGTCATATAATCTTTGAATTAATTATAATAGGTAAAATAGACTTAGACCTGGAAAGAATCTTAGAGCTCATCTAACCCTACCCCCTTGTTTTACAGATGTGGAAGGGGGAGGGCATGCAGAGAGATTAAAATGTTTTAAATGTCACACCTACGTGCAAGAGCTGAGAGAGGAATTCAGGTGGTCTGACTATAGGTGCAGCTTTTCAAAGAATGCCAATGTAGCCATTTGAAAGAACTGTTATACTGCAATACAATGTAGTCATCCCCTTGTTTAGGCCACAATATCTTCTTTTTCCTTACTCCTTTTTGCCAGAATTTGATAGAGTAGTGGTGGTGGAGATGAGACGCTAAGAGGAAGAATGACGGTTTGGATCATTGATGTAGGCCTGGAGGAGGAAGTGGTGGTTATAGACAGATCACTAGACTTATGAGTGGTAGGAGAGGGAAAAAGGTAATGTTAAGATATTAGGTTAGGATAGGGATTGACCTGTGACTTCAATGGCATAGAAATGCTATCATTGCAAGTCAGCACCTTTGAATTGTTGGGATTTTAATGACTCATGATGTCACTCATAATATATTGCCCCTTTTTGCTTTTCAGCAAGGGTATGGTTCAGGTTAAGAAAACCTGCAATGGACTGACTGACTTTCAGTGTGCCTGGTGTCCAGGATTCTGAGCCATCTTTTTGCCATCATTGGGAAACCCAAATTAAATTGGAATCTCTCCAGTGGCCCCAATTCATTCTCTCCAGTCCACATCAGACAAAGTAATTGAACAGATGGACACTGCATTGTGTCTGGGAGTCCAACCAACTCTGGCTGTGTCCAATGGGGAGAGAAAACATACACAAGCTGGGTGAATTCTGCAAACTACCAAAAGAGGTGGAGCCAGAAACCATTCCCCCAATTTTGAAGTAGCCCAGATTATGGGATTTAAATGAACTCTCTCACTGTTTATCTTCTCTTAATATCCAGCCCATCTCCATCTGGAATGCCAAGCCAACAGCTGGCTCCTCAGTAGACAATGCTGCTACAATTAACTACCTGGCAGGGAGTAACTGCCCACTGGAACTGATGGGTCCTCTCTGTAGAGCCAGATATGCCAGCCTTGGCCTTTTTCTAATGCAGGGAAGTTTGTCGGAGGTCTATGGAAGCAGAGACCTTTCAGA
Organism: Pseudochirops corinnae; assembly: GCA_028646515.1. NCBI lineage: Eukaryota > Metazoa > Chordata > Mammalia > Diprotodontia > Pseudocheiridae > Pseudochirops > Pseudochirops corinnae. Next base: position 5,917 of record JAQQSV010009267.1, on the reverse strand, counting down.
ATGCTCATCTTTGACCAAATAAACACTCTTCAATACACTTTGATCACACCATGGGATGGGATGGAGGTAGGAGGTGGTTGGGAGGGGGACATTAGAAGGACATGATCACTGTTTTCCAAAAATTTGAATGTTTATCATTTGGAGAAAGAAATCAATGTATTGTCCTTGATCCATGAGGGCTAAACTAGGGTCAATAGAAGGAAATTACAGGAAGGAAGATTTTGGCTTAATATAAGGAAGAATTGCTTAACAATCAGAGCTTTCTAAAAATGAATTGAGCTGCCTAAGTATGGAACAAGTTCCTCAGCATTTTTAAGTATTTGAGCAGAGGCTAAATGACCATTTGTTGGGAATGATGGCCAACTGGAGAGGGGTAAGACTAGACTGAGGGACCCACTGGATAATGTTGGATTTGGTGTCAAGACATCTGAGTTCAAATCCATCTTCAGACATTAGCTATGCAACCCTGGGCAAGTATGACACTTAAACCTCCATCTGCCTCAGGTTTTTTATCAATAAAATGGGGATAACAATAACACCTGCCCCCCAGTATTGTTGAGAAGATAAAATGAAACATTTGTAAACACTCTATAAATGCTTGCTATTTTAAAAATATTTATAGCAGACACTTAATATGTCTGTGGATTTGAGTTGAATTGACTTGAATAGAATTGAATTATCTCTGACACGATACCCAGCTGTATCAGGATTCCAGGATTCTGGAGCTCAATGTCAGTCTGCTAGGACAGCAAATAGTATCAGAGTTTGTCTTAAGGGAGCTGTCCTGAAGGACAAGCTGCCATGGATTTCCCTTTACTCCAATTCCTACTTTATCACTTAAGACCAAGGAAGCACCTTTATTCTTCATTTCTTAGTTTTGTGGTGAGGTGTGAGCTGCCTGTCCTGCATCCCCTGTGTTGTGTAGAGGAGCAGAGTCTGTACATGTGTGCATGTGTGGTGGGGTGAAGTGTGGAGTGAATATCAGGTCCCCTCCACCTCTTTGGAGTCTTAATTTTATCATCTATAAAGTGAGGATACTTGACTATATTAAAACAAGTGAATATACCATAGCCAGAGAAGAACGTTTTGAACACTAGTTAATTCTTCAGTAGAAAAAGGCATTTAGTGCCTTCCATCTTTAGGAACACAAGCTTCTTTTCGTTAGAAAATGCTGCAAAGGGCAAATTCAAAGCTGTTGTCTGCTAAGCTTTTCTGCTTTTCAGCCTCCTCCAATCCTCACTCCCCCTCCTGCATTATTGTTCCCTCACCCCCACCCCTCATCCCTAACTCTTCTCATCTTTCCTGACTTTCCTGAGAAGCAACAGAGCATGATCCATGGGTGTTTACCAGCTTGGATGCTGGCTCGTGGGCAGCTTTGGGGGAGAAGAGTTAATATTCCATGCAGCAAGGCTAAATCACTTTCCAAACAAAAGCAGTCGACTGGTCTGAAGCCAGTTATCAGGAAAGAGCTTCTAACGCAGCAATGCGGAGAGATTTATTTTCATGTCACATCTTTCATAAAGCACGACAAAGCACTCAACCAGAAGAGGCAAAGAACCACTCCCCACTGCAAACACTCAGTGAGGAGAATGCTCAGCAGAGCTGAAGGCCTTCCTTCCCTTCCCCAGGGAGCACCTGGGGTCATCTGGGTCAATCCCTTCTCACACAGTTGAGCCTCACATGGAAGACCCTCAGGCATTGCACCCATGAAGAGATGCCTTCTCTTACTAAAGAATTAACTGGTGTTCAGAGTGTTATTCTCTGGCCATAAGCATATGTATTTATTTCAATCTATTCAAGTCTCCTCATGTTATAGATGACAAAATAAAAAATTCAAAAGGGTGAAAGTGACTTGGTCAAGGTCACACCAGTAGCAAGTAACAAAGCCAGGGATTAGGAGCCAGATCTTCTGATTCCAGCTCTAGTGTTCTTTTGATTCTGTCATACTGCTTCTATGATGATTATAATAGTGTTATAAATTGTCAAACCAAACCAAAATATATGCTGGGCTTAGTGCCCAGAAAACCACCAGCCAGTCCCTTGGGTGGATACACACAAAAGAAAACCCCTGGCAAATGACAAATGAAATTAAAAGGTATAGAGGGGAATGGAGAAAAGAGAGAAAAAAGGCAGAGGGGTCACTAACCCTGATGCATGAAGACAGGCCTTGCATTCTATCATAAATCATACGACTCATTTTTGAGACTAAACCTTACAAATTTCCCAGAGGATCTATTAATTATCAGTAGCTTATATTTCTCTAGTTCTTTGCAGTTCACAAAATGATTTCTTTGTGATAATTCTGCAGGAGAGGTGGTGTGGGCATTATCTCCATTTTACAGAGGGGCAAAGTGAGGCTCACAGAGATGAATTATTTTTCTAGATTACATCACTGGAGAAATGAGGGGAGGATTCAAATGCAGGTCTTCTGACTCTGTATCTTAGGGGTTTTCTATTATACCGTACCACATCCAAATTGAATGAAACTTTTCAGGGACTTGTCCTTAGGCTTTACCTCAGACAGCAAGGATGGAGTTTCCGGTTACTCAGCATAACCTACACTGGCCAGTTTCATCAGCTTGCCAGAAGAAGGTCCAATTCATGAATGAGAAAAGTCTTCTCAGAAAAGATAACCTATTAAAGCTCACTTGTGACCAAACATTCTTGCCTTCTGTGGCCTCTCCATCAAAACTATAAGACAGAGGATGAAATAGTGATTGATATTCGTATATTGCTATAAAGTTTGCAAAATAGTTGTCAATAATATCTCATTGGACCCTCACAACAACCAACTCAGATACATACTTTAGATATTAAGCCCGATTTCACAGATGGGTAATTGCCCATAGGCATAGATATTAGAGGCAGAATTGAAACCCAGTTCTTCCTGACCCCAAGCATAGCATTCTATCCATCATACCAAGCTGCCTTGATGAAAGCCTGAAGGAACTTGCCCAAAAGTGAACCATGGTTTATTGGTTAACTTAACTTTTTTCTTATGATCTTTTAAGTGACCACTGTGTGGTTACATAGAGTTACATGGAAGGATATCACCTCATTAAGATGTGGGGTTATCCTCCCTAACCTCAAAGATTAAGGAAATGTGCTGTTGTAAGTATATAGTAAATTGTTCAGATACCAGGAGTTCAACTTCTATGTATCAACTGAGGAGAAGTAAGTGGGTGCTACAGAGAGGGGATGTGAGGAACTATTCATGGTAGGATGGGTCATCCAAGCATGTTGAGGATAGGAGAATTTATTTGTCCTCCTTGAGTGTCTTTTGGTACCTAACCTCTCTGTTTCAACTTATATAAAGTAAAGACTCTGATGTTAAGAGAGAAAGAGTTAAAGAGCTGACCCAGAGCTAACTCTGACCAGCAGAATAGGGAGTCATCAAGCAACCAAGGAGAAGAAGAGCTTATGAGGACAGACATGTGTAGTTCACAGTTTCACAGTGTGGAAAAGACTTTTCTTGTAGCACAACTTTGAAGTAGAAAGTACAAGTCATGTGAAAACCATGTTACAAATGAGGAAACTTATGTTCAGAGAAGTAACCTACCCATAGTCACCCAATTAAAAGGTGATAGAACCAAGATTTGAAAGGGCATCCTCTGACTATATGGCAAGTGCTCTGACCACCTGCCCACAATTCCTCTAGTTCTGAGATCCTGCTCTTGTATCAAAGAAAAAAAGGCAAGAAGGATTTGGGGAGGCAGAGGAAAAGATCAGTTTAGCTACATTACCCGTATCACCTTTCAATGCTCTTCTCCCTGATAATACCCACCCAAATTCACTAAACATTTATAAGTAACCACTATGTGCAGAGAATGAGGATACATCGAGCCTGCCATAAATCAATGAACTCATTCATCATCCATGGTCATTCCAACGATGCATTGAACAACTCGTCCATGCTTGTAAAGGCATGCATAAGTTTGCCTCAAAGAGTGTAATGGCCAGCCAAGTAGTACTTTGCTTCCTGTTTCAGCTATTCAAGTGCCTTTGAGCCTTGCCTTTAATTGCGTCGAGTCTTTGTTGGAAACAGAATATATTGTGTTGGCCTTAATAGGCTTAAGGGAGTTTTGAGACCTTCTCTGCCCTTAATAGGCCTAATGGCATCACATGTAGCCCACAGGGGGAGGAACTTGCCAAAAGAGCAGAACGGGAAAGGCAGAACAGGAAGGATGGAACAGGAAGGAACAAAGCAGATAAAAGATCAAGCATGAGCCAGGACCAAGCAGGACTAAGAAAGAGAATGTTTATGATGTTGGCACTCTGTTATTCTCTCTGTTGTTCTGTGTTGGTATTACTTTGTCAGAGAGAAGCACTCTGTTGAATTGTGTTACTTTGTCAGACAAAAGCACTCTGTCTTTTGATTTGTGTTGATTTCTCAGACAGAAAGTGAATTGAGATGATAGTGTTAGAAATGTGTATTGTAGCCCTGTTGAATTTTGTTTTCCTAGAAACAGAAACTGTGAAGAGTTTGGAGTGGAGCAGTCCCTGTGAGCTGAGATGTGTAACAGGATCACAGAGCTACCTACCTATGAATCCAGGCAATAGTAGGGTGAATCCTGGCAAGAGCTGGGAGCACGGAAGCGGAGCCAAGGGGTCAGCCTGGAGTTAAGATGAAAGAAGAATTTACTTGGGTACGCAGTGTTGACTGATGATATTGTAACCTACTGTGACCTAGGGGTGGATGGTCTTTGTACTTTCCATTATCCCTTAAGGATGATTGGCTTAAGGATGATTATCCTTTAAGGATGATTGGAAGCCAGCATCCAATCAAGATGAAAGAAGATTTTAGATGGGTATTTTATATTGATTGAGGAGATTGTGACTTATTAAATGATATGTTTTGTCTAAGACTATGTGGCCACTTTAGTAATAAGTTATGTTATGTTGTTGTGAATGTTGTGCGTTAGTTTCTTGAATGTTTTGCTTTAGTTTATTGCTGAATAAATAGAGAGTTCACCATACTATGGGATTAGACACTTAAAGTTATTCATAGCAGCAGTCCTCAGGAGAGCTGCACATGATTGGCTTTACAAGGAGTCTAATCAATGTACTAGAGGCCTTCCTCAATTCCTCTCAACATCAGGGGTAATATCAGCAGAAGGCATAAGCAATCTTAATGACCACCTAATATTTTTCAATCATATGTTTTTGACAAAAGTTATTTGCATGATTTCTTCTCTCTGATTCCTGATTTGTGAGTTATTTGAAAGGAATGTACAAGGTTCATAAGACACAAAGACAAAGAAAAAAAGTAATTCTGGACTATAAGATACTTGCATATTTACTGCAGGATACTTTTAAGAAGATAAATATAGAAGATGGTGGCGTAGGAGCAGCAACGTATCACAGCTCTCACATAGCCACCCCAAAATACCCATAAAATATGACTCTAAACTAATCCTAGAACTCCAAAACACACACAAATATACTTTCCACTAAAGTCAACTCGGCTACGAGGAAACATATCATCACTGTGAACCAAAACCAGCTTGGCCTGAAGCCCTGGCTGAGCCCCCGGGGGTGGCTGGACAGGAGGAGCCAAGGAGCCTCAGATTAGCAGCAGCTGCAAGCAGCATTCAGAACTAGGTCAATGGAGCTTGCAAAATCGGGGAAGAAAAGCGGTCCGGCTGAAAGGCCTCCAGGGCTGGAAAGTGAAAGGCAGAGGTTTTGCACCCGCCTCCACGTTGCAGCTTCCGCACCCATGGCCTGCAGACAGCAGGGGGACTAAGCAATTGTTCAGAGGCCAAGTGCTCTTGCGTTGAGTGGCCAGGATCCGGAACGCGGTCTTGGGTCTCGGTCCTGGAGTCTTCATTATCCAGTGAGTCGGAAGTAAGTAGGAAAGGGACCCAGCACCTTCCTGAGAGCTATGGTAGCTGGGAGGACCCCAGCAATTTGGGACAGA
>JAQQSV010009266.1:0-13564 GCA_028646515.1 Pseudochirops corinnae | reverse complement strand
CTCTAGCTTTAAGGCATTCTTCATGTTTATTGGAGGCCCCTGGTGAGGGCGCTCTGGCTACGCTCTCCTCCTCCCTCTCTCTCCTATGATCTTTCTTTTCCCCAAAGAAGGAATCTAGGGTTTGGGTACTGTTCTTACTTTGCTTCTTATGCTTATTCTTACTCATGGTTGGTCAGTCTGTGATTTTCTTTTTTTAATCTCTATGGGGCCCTGCTTGCAGAAGGGAAAGCTCTGTCCCAAATTGCTGGGGTCCTCCCAGCTGCCGTAGCTCTCAGGAAGGTGCTGGGACCCTTCCTACTTACTTCCGGCTCGCTGGATACTGAAGACTCCAAGACTGAGGCCCAAGACGGCAATCCGGATCCAGGCCACTCAACGCGAGAGCATTGGCCTCAGAACAATAGCTTAGTCCCCCTGCTGTCTGCAGGCTGCGGGCGGGAAGCTGCAACGTGGAGGTGGGTGCAAAACCTCTGCCTTTCGCTTTTCTGTTCTGGAGGCCTTTTGGCTGGACTGCTTTTCTCTCCCAACTTCGCAAGCTCCACTGACCTAGTTCTGAACGCTGCTCGCAGCTCCCGCTAATCTGCTCACCGCTCCTCTAGTCCGGCCGCCCCCGGGGCACAGCCGCAGCTTCAGGCCAGGCTTATTTTGGTTCGCAGTGCTGATATGGTTCCTCGTAGCCGAGCTGACTTTAGTGGGAAATATCTTTGTGTGCGTTTTGGAGTTCTAGGATTGGTTTAGAGTCCTATTCCATGGGTATTTTGGGGTGGCTATGTGAGAGCTGCGATATGTTGCTGCTGCTATGCCACCATCTTGGCTCCACCCCCCGGGATCTTTTTAAAGAGGTTATTGTTGAATTCTTTCAATTTCTGTTTTGCCCTCTGGTTCCAAAATATCTGGGCAATTTTCCTTGAAAATTTCTTGAAGGATGCTTTCTAAGTTCTTTGTTTCATCATGGCTTTCAGGTAGTCCAATAATTTTTAAATTGTCTCTCCTGGATCTGTTTTCCAGGTCAGTAGGTTTTTTCAAGGAGATATTTCACATTGCCATCTATTTTTTCATTTGTTTGTATCTTTTTCATAGTGTCTTGATTTCTCATAAAGTCATTTGCTTCTATTTGCTCCACTCTAATTCTGAAGGAATTATTCTCTTTAGCAAGCTTTTGAGATTCTTTTTCCATCTGGCAAATTTGTCTTTTTAAGGCATTCTTGTCCTCATTGGTTTTTTGAGCCTATTTTGCCATTTGAGTTAATCTGTTTTTTAAGGTGTTTTTTTTCTTCAGTCAGATTGTTGACTCTTTTCATGATTTTCTTGTATCATTCTCATTTTTCTTCCCAATTTTTCCTCCACTTCTCTTACTTGTTTTTCAAAATCCTTCTTAAGCTCCTCTATGGCTTGTAATCAGTCTACATTTTTCTTGGAAGCTTTTGATGTTGGAGTTCTGACTGTTGTCTTTCTCCCGTTCACTACTTTGATACTTTTTGTCCCGAAAAAAGGAATCTAAAGTTGGATTGCTGGGCTTGCTTTGCTTCCTTTGCCTGCTTAAGTTGCCAGTTAATTACTTGACTTTTGGGCTCAGTAGAACTCTGCTTCCAGAGTGGAGAGTTTTGTCCCAAATTGCTGGGGTTTTTGCAGCTGCCGGGGCTATTAGGAGGCCGCTGTCTCTGCAGCCCCCATCAGCTTTGGCTCACTGATCACACACCTCAGGACCACCATCCAAGATCACAATCCCAATCCAGACTGGCTAAGGCAAGAGCACTTAGCCTCTGAATGATCCCTTGGCCCCCCTGCAATCTACAGGCTGGGAACTGTGAAGCAGCCATGTGGTGGCGCGGCCACCACTACTTCTCGCCCTGGAGGCAGGTGGTCAGACTCTCTCCCCCAAATTTAGCCAAGTTCCACTGACCTTTTCACTTTTCACTTGTTTCTTATGGATTGATAATTCTGGAAACCACCACAGCTGCCAGTGATCTGCTCTCCTGAAAGCTCCAGCCATGGCTTGTTTTGGCCGCCCTAGGGCTCCAGCCACACGTTCATGTGATACTGGTCTGGGCTCCCAACATGCTGTGATAAACCCCTTCCTGTCAGCCTGCTGGGCTGCCTTCAGTGGGAGCTTTGTTACTCTGTAATTTTGTGGGTTTTGGAGCTCTAAAATTTGTTTAGAGTCATATTTTATAGATATTTGAGGTGTTTATGGGGGGAGCCACAGAGTTCTCCTGCTTCTAAACTGCCATCTTGACCAGTATATCTTCGTAATATACAATGCTACCACCTTCCCACTCCACATTCCCCTGCTTTTACTCAGTATGCTTCCTTTGAGTAACATATTCTCGTTAAGAGTCATAGTCCAGTCATGAAGTTTATTCAAAAGTCCAATGATGCCTATGAAGTCAAATTTGCCTCCTTACATTAGGACCCCTCGGGTTTTTCATTTTTTGGCCTAAACTTTGGATATTTTTGTATAAACATTCAAAACCATGAATTCTCCTACTGACTCTTTCCTTGGATTATATCTCCAATGAATTTCTGGGTGACTTGGTTGCTGTTCTTCCCTCTCTGTCATCACTCTATAGAATCTATATTGAGATCAATGCACGTGTTTATGTATCTATATGCAAATAAATATATTTATATATCTAGGCTATCTCTATCTAGAACTATCTATATGTATGAATACAGATATAGGTATGGATAGATGTTACCACATACCTGTAGATGAAACCCAGAAATTTAGTGGAGAAATAATCCAAGAAAAGAGCCAATATGTGTGCATACACACACACACAATATATGTATATATATATATATATCACAGACTATATATATATATCTGTAGTGTGTGTGTGTGTGTGTATACATACATTTATATGTATGTATGGATAGCTTGTTGGTCCATAATTGTATGAACACAGTCTTCACTTTTAGACTATGAGTTTCATGACACCAGATGATCTTTTACCTTCATATTCCTTGCACGTGGCAAAGTACTTGGCAAATAGTAGGCATTTAATCAATGTTTACTGACTGACAGAGACTTCAGTTCTGTCTCTTCTGGAAGAGCTTCAAATATGTGTTTAAGCCCTAATCATAAGCTACCCTTTTCCTTCCTTTTCTCCTTATTTTACATTCTTCCATTCTTCACCATCCCAACAAAGGTCATATCTCCCCTCTACCACCTCAGATCTCTCCCTCCCCATTAAAATCTTGATTCTGCTTCCTTTAGGAAGCATCATTCCAACCTGGGGTGAAGAGAGGAATTCTTTGCATTCTTACACTTTCTCCAGCCTACAACTTAGAATAAAGATAACAATCACCTGGCCAGGGAAGAAATTCAAACATGTCATACCTTTTTGCAAGTCATCACACGGTTTTCCCCTGCTCTCCATAATGGTTGAGATCTTCAGCTTGTTGCTTTGAATTACCTTAGGGTATATCACATGCCTACTTTCTTTTCTTATCCTACATCTTTCTCATGACACCCTTTGAGTGCTTCTCTTTTGCAATGATCTTTTAGTAATGTGTCATGCCTTATTCACACCCATGCGGCACCTCTCTATTGCCCTTTCAATGACTCTCAACTTTTATTCTTCAAAAACTGTGACATTGCAAAACTTTCAACTATGCATCATCTCTCACATAGTATTTTTTTTTCTTTTTGGAGGGGGGAAGGCAGGGTAATTGGGGTTAAGTGACTTGCCTAAGGTCACATGGCTAGTAAGTGTTAAGTGTCTGAGGCCAGATTTGAGCTTAGGTCTTCCTGACTCCAGGGCTGGTGGTCTATTCACTGTGCCACCTAGTCACCCTCAAATAGTATTGTTAAAAAGATGCACCCTGGTTTGAGGGAGAAGTATAGGGGTACCAACCTCATATGTAATATTGTGAAATGATAAGCAAATTATTATATGGGCCTCAACATATCTTGGTAGCTAAAATAGATGAATAAATCCTTCATTAATTTTCTCTTCAGCATCATAGCAGATGCATGAGAATTTCAGCTTTCTGTCCAAAGTTCCAATTTGTGCATCCATCCTAATTCTGTATCTGTGACACTGTTGGAGATCCATAGTGGGTCTCTTAAGAATAACTCACACTTCTGTAGTGCTTTAAGGTTTCCAAAGCAGTTTCCTAGCAACGGCTCTGTGAGCTAAGCAGTACCAATATTGTTTCCTTCCCTTTCTCCCCATTAAATGGATGAGGAAACTGAGAATCAGAGAGGTTAAGTAATTTGCTCAGCAATTAAGCAGCAGACCTGAGATTCAAGGGCAGTTCCTCTAACTTGAGACTCATAACCTAATACCCCATAGTGTGGTCTCCTTTCTGTTTGGCCTTATTTTCTGCTGCCTCCTAATTAAACAATATATTTTCTCTTTGTAGTCAGATAAATAACTCTTTACCTGAAAGAGCAGATTCATGACCATTCCTCAAACTTGTAGCTTCCTGGGAGTGAAGCAAAAAAATTAGGTTTACCTCATTTAAAAAATATATGCAAAAATATAGCTTTATTAATAACATTAATAAAGGGCTTTTTTATTCATGCTGCAAATTAGTACTTTATCTTACATTAGAATTCCCTGCAGAGTTCTTTTAATAGGGAGCCTGCCGGAAGCATTTAAATGTTTTACACATCTTTGAACTTGATAAAGAGGGCTTTGTAGGGGGTAGAGGGGAGGAGGGAGGAAGAGAGGGCAGAGAAACTTTAAATTAATATGCTAGGGTCCATTGCTAATCGAAGGATATAGGATATAATCAGATATGAAGATAAAGCATCTATAAAATAATAAAGCAGATAATAGAACAATAAAATTTCATATATAAAAATGTATATACAGTTTTTAAAGTAACATCATTTGTTTATGTAAAGTATACCTAGATTAAACTCTAAAAAAATTTCTGAAATAAATTGTAAAATATATGAAACAATGGAGTTGACAGTTTGGCAACATGGTCTGAAAGACTGAACAAAAAGAAATGTATGACTTTATACTGTGTAGGTAGTTTGGTTCATTATACCCTGAGGAGTTAGCAATGTGCAATTCCAGTGAAATGAATCATTCTAGAAGGTCCCATTACCAAGAAAGCTTGCTTTGTTTCAGAACCTTTCCCTGGCAGGAATAACTTCAGTCTCTCACTCACAGAGACAACTTGTGGTGGCCTTTGGTGAAAGGGCCCCCTATAATATATAATCCCCATTTTAAAATTTCTTCTTTTCATACCTCCAAGCCTAGGTCTTGACTAATTGTGGTTGCTGTAAGATTTTAAGTTGCCACTAATTTTTCTAGCTTCTTAAGTTTCTCAAACCCCAGGTTTCCTTCAAGGAGAACACAGGGTTCCCTTTACCCTTTCCCTCTGTCTCCTAAGGAACAGCATGCTCATCTTGTATGTATTTAGAGTGAACTTATTATAAAACACTATAGATTTTATGGGGGAAATGGTGGTAAGGACTATAACAGATGAAAAAGTTAGCAGCTCAGATTTTACAAAAATTGTCAGAATTAAATCTAGTTTTCCACTAACTATAGAATACATTTATAGTCTTCTTAGCTAGCTCTTTTATGTCTAAAATTCTTCTCAGATTATTTCTTGTTATTAAGGGCGTTTTATCCCTCACTGGATAATAGAAAAATGGTTTTAGAGCCAGAAGGGACCTTATAAATCATCTAGTACAAGTCTCTTATGGATGAGGAGACTGGGGCTCAGAATAAGAAAATGAATAGTCCAAAATCACATAGTAAGTAGCATTATGATGCTGATATAATATTATATAACTTTACACTACACAACAACGTAATATAATGTGGCATAGCATAATATGTTATAGTTTTATAATGAAGTACATAGTATTTTATAATAAGATACCTAGACCTTGATATTATAGATATATAATTGGCTGCATATGCATTTCCATATATTAATAAGACACAGTGGGACAATTTCTGAAATGTCTTTTCTTTGACATTTCAATGTGATCTCATCAATGTCAATACCCTGCCCTCCCCCACCCAGCCAAGGTAGTTCTCAACCCATCCTTCTGATCCTGTGTTAATATTTTAAAATCAGCTGTCATTAATAAAATGGGACCTCAGAGGTTAATTTAAATCTTATATCATCAGTAAATTGGTCCCTCTGGTCAGCAAAGGAATAAGTAATTAAAAAAAAATCACATAGCTGTAAACCATAAGAGAACCAAACAGGGGTGCTTCAGGGGAAAATCCGTTGCTTTGTATTATCAATATCACTCTAAAATTGAGTTGATTGGAGAATGTGGAAACATTGTGATGTGTAAACATAATGGAAAACTTTTCCATGAAAAGAAACAAGAAATATGAGAAATTTGAAGAAATATAGGAAGATCCATATGAAAAATTGCAGTGAATTTAGCAGAACCAGAACGCTATACATAATGGCACACAATATAAATTTAAACAGCACTAAAAGGCACTTGAATTCAGATGAATTATGAATGACAAATCTAAATTCCTGATAACAGGGGATAGAAAATATTTCTCTCAGTAGGGTGGGGACTCTGGGTGTGGAGTGATATATACAGTGTCAAGTGCCATCATCATATCAGTTGATTTCAAATCTTTTCTTGGTTTGAAAGTGAAGTTTCTGGGCAGCGAGGTGGCACAGTGAATAGATCATCAGCCCTGGAGTCAGGAGGACCTGAGTTCAAATCCCACTGCAAACACTTAACACTTACTAGCCCTGTGACCTTGGGCAAATCATTTAACCCCAATTGCCCTGCCCTCCCCTCTCCAAAAATAAAAAATAAAAAATAAAATGGAGTTTCAATGGAGAAATATATCACGAAGTGACTGTGATGTGGAAACTAAAGTTATCAATATTTTTAAATAGAACTTTGAATACAGAATGCCTGTGTCCAGCATCTCTGTTTTAAATGGACACATACATTCTTTCCTCCCCAGGCTGCCCTGCTGACTCATTTCCACAAGACTCTCCCATATTCCCCATACAGGTGCCTTCATGCCATCCCTACCCTAAGTACCACCCTTTCAGCTCTCTTTTATCCCTTTTACATGTTATCTTTCTCCATTAGAATGTGAGTTCATTGAGGGAAGAGGCTGCCTTTCTTTCTGTTTGCATTATTTCTGGTACTTAGCACTGTCCCTGGCCCATTATATGCCTTTAATAAATGCTTGTTGACTTCACACACACACACACACACGCACACACGCACACAGACGCACATAAGACCTTGAACTGTCACCACAAGAACTGACTGTAAAATTTCTGTTCTTTTCCAAATTATATAAAAGGAAAAGACATAATCTGTTAATTTCCCCCAATAAATAATGCCCCTATTTGTACTCTGACATACTAAAGCCAGACTTTAAATTCCTAAAAAAGACTCATTCCCTGAGAAAGGGATATTGAGAGGTCCCATGGGGAGAGATGGAAAGAAGAAGCTAAGGGATTAGTTGGAGCCTGCTAAAGGAAGTAAGTAAAGAAAAGAAGTCCAGGCCATAGCTGGAAAGAAATAAAAAAGACTTGGAAATGGGGGTCTGGAGGGAGAAGGAAAACCACTCATCTCATCACTCTCATCCTCTGCTCAAACTGTTTCACACTTCTGAGAATCAAGTTTGGTGCAAACAAAGGTGATGCTGCACAATGTGAAGGGAAGAGAGATAACCATGGTTCTGCTTTTTATTTAAATTAATGAAAAGCCCAGTTAGAGAGAAGATAGGAAATAGATGGGGAAAAGAAGCAGAGGGAGAAAAAAAAAATGATGAAGCATGCTCCATAGGAAAAAAAAAATCCAGAGACAGACAAATCTATTTTAAGACTGAATTAGCATTAGCAGAAGGGAAGGCAGAGCTGGGGAGCAGTACTAAGAGCAGCAGTATCAGACTAAGAAGAAGTAGGAGGCTGCAACATAACCTTTGCTGATCTCCCTACCCATATTTATCCCCATCCCTTATCCGGCTGGAACATTCTGTGCTCTCCCTCCCAGCTTCCTGTAGATCTTTGTGTCTACCCGAGGGCAGTCTTCATGAATCTGGGTCATGGATAGTCCCTAGTCTTCTACAGGTGCTTTGCTAATGCTATTTATCATCGTCACTGACTGAATATTAATATTAACTCATCTCTTTCCCTACCACCTTCTATCACGAAGTTTCATCAGAGGTTGTTGAGCACTTCCCTATCCAATTTGCAATGCTTCCTCTTTTCAGCGCTATCTGATTCTCTTCTAACAAGCTAGAAGCAAGCTATTTTGTTGTTGTTTTTTGCTTCTTTTTTTTTGGAGGGGGGAAGGCAGGGCAGTTGGGGTTAAGTGACTTGCCCAGAGTCACACGGCTTGTAAGAAGCAAGCTATTTTATAAGGAGCTGAATATTGAACTACATTTTCTGTAACTATTCCCCGCCCCCCACTCTCTCTATTCAACCTAGTATGTCAGGTCCCCACAGGGCAGCTGTTACATCTCACCTAACTGTCCTAGGGGATGCCCTGAGGGACTGAAGGTCTTTTTCTAATACTATGGCTCACAAGTCCTCATGGGTGTACTGACCCCACCCCCCCCCCAAAGATTTTGTTAATATCAATTGGTAAGTCAGATTTAATTAGCTTTTCATTTAGATGCACTTACTATAGCAGTATAATAGGAATAGTTAGCATGAAACATTCGCTCCAACGTTCTGTGACACACTACTTCACGAGTACAGTGCAAAGTCAGCTTAAGCCTAAAACACAAACAGAAAAAGGGGGTTGACTCAGAGCTCTGGGAAGTTCTTTTGCTGGAGTTCCTTTAGGTGTGGTGTAGGTTTTCTGCAGTGGGCTCCTTGTCAAGTTTTTTGAAGTTGACTTTCCTCTGTTTGTCTTTGGGTCACATAATCACCTGCCAGGGCTGTCTAAGGGGATGCCACTAGTGGGTCCAATCCTCTTGTCATCTGAAATTAAAATTAAAAGGGTTTTCCCCTGGTCCAAGGCAGTTGAGACAGAGGCTCTTCCCTTCCCCCTCTAAGTGATTTTCTCTCAGAACCTTGGCTGTCATTGCTGTCTGTTTTTTTGCCACTGTTATCCCCTGGGTTCCAAACTGGTATGCTATTTTAAAAATACCCATAAGGAGTAACTGAATTTCTTCAGACTAAACAGTATATTTCTTGTGCAGCCTCATTTCATCCAATGCCTTTCCAGATCATACCTCCACTGCTTGGTGGTCGAATAAATAGAACCCGAGACTTGGAGTCAGGAAGACCTGATACAGTTTCAAATACTTACTAGATATATGACCCTGGACAAGTCACATCACCTTTATTTGCCTCAGTTTCCTCATCTGTAAAATGAGGATAATAACAACAGTATTTACCCCCTGGGGTAGTTGTTAGGATCAAATAAGATAATAATCTAAAAGTGCTAACACAGTGTTTGCACATAGTAAATTCTTTATAAATATTAGCTATCATTAGCTAGATTAGCTATTATTATTTGTATATTCAATGCTTATTAAGTGCTATATAAATGTTATTTATTATTACTATGATGATGATGGTATTGATGACAGTTCTTGACACATAGTAGGTGTTTAATAAATGATGGTTGATTGACATTCAATATAAAGCTCTTAATTGATTAAATAGAAGTATTTTCACCAGTTTAAGGTAATTATGTTAAGTGGAGTGGGATTATGATTGATTGATGCAGTGGAGGTGTCTAAGCCTTGTTGATTCAATTGAGAAATTTCATTGGAACACCCTCCCCCCCAACTTTTTACACTGTATTTGAGAATTAAAAGGGGCCTTAGTCTCCTGGACACCTAGTCCAAGTCTTTCATTTTAAGTCTCCCAAAATGAAGAGGTTGTTCCAAGATCACTTAGAATTCCTATAACTTCAAACGTGTACTTTATTTTTTTTTTATTATGTGACATCCTTTCCCTCTTCCTCAAATTATAGTAACATTCATTTATCTACATGAGCATTGTAATATTCCAGGATAACATGAGATCCTTTGGGGTAGGACCTCTTAGTTTTGTCTTTGTATTCTTAGGGCCTCCTATAGTTTTTGGCATGTAGGGATGGAGAGAGGGATTAGATCTGTGATTCATTGATCATTGTTTTAGGGAGCTCCCAAATCGAGAAGCTCCCTCTACCAATGCAATTTAGTTTTTTCTCTGGAATTATAATTACCTAGAGGACTGGGAGCTTACGTGTTTTGCCCAAGATCACATAGCCAATATATTTCAGAAGAAAGATGTTCCCTGCTTTTTGTGAATATCCTCAACTACTTCCAATTACCTGGCACATAGTAGTCACTTAAAAATGATTACCGGATTATATTCGATTTTATTCATTAATTTGCTCTTTTCACTGATGGAAATTGTCTATGACTTTGCATATTCTTAAATCCTTGTTCAAGTTTTACAATAAATATTTAAGTGAGATAAGAAAATACCTACTTTATTTATCCTTCTCCCCAATCATCCTGTGGCAGACACCAAAATAACCTAACACTTCGTTTCCTTTCATTATCCCCTAAACTACAGAAGAGGCAAGGGGAGGAGAGAGTTTAGTTTTCTCATCTTCCCCAGTTCCAACCCTCAATTTACTCAAAAGTCCTTTGGAGAAAGAAGTTCCACCTAATTTTTTTTATTAACCATTATTACCAGCCCTTAAGATGTGAGAAATAGTTTACTTGGGACCTTTTCAGGATGGCCACAGAGAGTGTAGAATGTCTGAAATACTGTGAAGTAGGAAACTTTTGTCTTCAGTACTCCTGTATTTCCCCCTTTGCCTCCCTTCAGAAATGAGTGCCTGGTGTTTCCCCTTCCCATGATCAAACTGTCCTCTGAAAGGATCTGCTATCAGTCATTTATACCTGAGGGTGAATTTACATCAGTATATCATATTTCCCAAAGATATCTGCAGTTAAGCCCTATCTCTAAGAGTAAAATGAAAAGCTTTGTCTTTGAGATATGAAAAGAGACCTACAAAAAAAAGAAAAAAAAATGGGATTGGGGGAAATAAGTCTTTTACA
Organism: Pseudochirops corinnae; assembly: GCA_028646515.1. Taxonomy (NCBI): domain Eukaryota; kingdom Metazoa; phylum Chordata; class Mammalia; order Diprotodontia; family Pseudocheiridae; genus Pseudochirops; species Pseudochirops corinnae. Next base: position 2,579 of record JAQQSV010009266.1, on the reverse strand, counting down.
TTATTTCTGCCCCCCACAATGATAAAAAAATGAGGAAAAAATGATTTTTTTTCTTTCCTAATTTTTTTTTGGTTTTGTTTTTCTCCCTTTGAGACTTCATGTCATTAAATAAGCCAAAATGATCATTTTGTGGATAATTCAAGTTATATCTGATATACTAAGGGCTCACATGGGGTATTCTGCCCTCTCGTCTTCTCTTCTTGTCTCCTCTCCCAAAACCCACCTAGGACAGCTAGATGGCGAGAACTTCTACCACAGGGCTGCTCTGTACCTTTATATCCTTCCTTCCCCTGGTCTGCTTGACTGCTCACAAGACTTGGAAGGGATGGAAGTCAACAATTCCATTTCTTCCGATGAGAAGGCACATCACCCTGCCTTACCACCTTCCTTGTCACTGACTCATAAGGTGCCTTACAGCCTTCCCTGTCTCTACGTTCTTTCATCTGACCTACTTATGTAACCCAAGGATCTCTGGGCCTTGCCAGCTCCCCAACTGTTCTGCCCTCAGGGCTTGCCATCTGTTCTGCAGCTGACCTTTCTTTTACATGTGGTTTCCCCACCTTAGAGTGTAAACTCTTTGGGCAGAGATTGTCTCAATTGTCCTATTTGCATGCTAAGTCCATGCAGAGTGCTTGACCCATTATAAGTACTTACTAAATACTTTTTTTATTCATTCATTCATTCTTTTTATTTGTTTGCTTGTTCATTTATTCATAAATATAGGAAGTTAGACTGCTGGATTGCAAGCTCTAATTTATCCTACCAAGATGAAAAGGTTTCAAGTATGGGCCAGTGATGAATACTATATATTTCTTGTCCCAAGTCCAGCTTAACTAAATTCAGAAAAGCTTTTCATTAAGCTGACTCCAGCAATGATAAATTATTTAGCTGAGGGAACTATCCAAGACCACATACTAAATTATCGGGGAAGGGAATGTTTCTGAAACACATTGGTGGGAGGCATATACAAGTTTTAAAAATCCCACATCCTTGAAATAATCATAAGCTCAAATTACCAAATTCAGCTTAGCACAATTTATTAAGCACCTACATAGTGAGTCATAGCAGGTCTCAGAGATGGGAAGATCTGAGTTGTGACAGTGCTGACTTTGTGACCTTCTGCAAGGCTCTTAACCTCTCAGTGCTCTAGGCCATTGTCTAAGTTATAAATTACAGAACAGGTGCTGATCTGCATTGACATAGGGGATTTTCACCTCTGGGAGTTTCCCTATCATTGAAACATTACATGTCTAATCCCTGTCCCTATTTCTATGTGCAAAACATTTTAATAAACAACTCTAGAACTATGAAGTCCTCTGTAATAACAAATATTGCATATATTTTCCATCCTGTCCCACCTTGGCCAAAAAAAAAAAAAAATCCCAGATTTTTAATCCCTGAAAGTTGTTTTCTGCCTCCAGGGTTATAAAATTTAAATTTAAGGAAGGTAACCAGGTGGTGCTATGGATAAAGTGCTAGACTTATTTAAATTTACCCTCAGATACTTACTAACTAGGTGACCCTGGACAAGTCACTTAACCTCTGCCTCTATTTCCTTCCCTCTAAAATATGGATAATAACAGTACCTATCTTCCAGGTTGACAGTTGTGAGATAAAATGAAATATCTATAAACTCATTTGTTATCTTTAAAGCACTATATAAATTCTGTTATTTATAGAAATCTTATTTCTATTATGCTTCTTATTTGAAAAAAGGAATTTTGCAACAATAGACATCTAATAATGCTTATTGAATTAAATTGAGAGAGTGAGAGAAATAGGTTCCAAACACCATGTAGGTGCCAACTACTGTGCCTTTTACAGGCTGGATCACAGGACCTCTTGATCATAGATTTGGGTCAGGGGAGGATCAGTGAGGATCATGGGATTTTATGAGGAGGGACATACAATCAGGAAGTGAGTGTGTTGGATGTGTGAATAATTACACACAGGAAGCACTTAATAAATGTGTATCAAATGGTCTAACATGTTACCAGTCCCTTCCCCCATGCTTTTGGCTTCTCACTCTCTAACATCTCCCACTTTTAAAAATGAAATATGATTTTTCTTTTGTTTCCCTATTATTTATTCACAGCAGTAGTAGAACTTTTTCTCAAGTTTTGGTCATAGCTGTTAACCCTCTTTATTACAAATAAGAGCCCTAAAAAGGACCATTAACTCCTCTGACTGAGTCTTCAAAGGCTGTGCTGGAGGTGACAGGGCAAACTGGCAAGAGTCCCCAGGGAAGGAGGCTTTATAGGCACCCCTCCATCGGCTACTGAGCTGGAACATGAGGGGAGTGAGAGCACCAAAGGAAGCAGCTCCCACCAAAAAAAAGAAAAGAAAAAAGAACAGAGGAGATCAAGAGAACTTTGTGAAAACCGAGTCATGAAAGAAGCAATTATGAGGAAGGATGTAGGAATTCACTTGATGAGACATGGTTCTATTTTGATGAGCTTATATAGAGCAGCAGACCCAAGGTAGGTGGTGATTCCTCACTTCATCCCTTTCTCCTGCCTTGTCTCTTCCTTCCTGGAAGAGCCATATTTATTCTCTAATCTCTGTCTCTGTGTCTCTCT
>JAQQSV010009264.1:0-13565 GCA_028646515.1 Pseudochirops corinnae | reverse complement strand
CTAATAAAGTCATTTGCTTTCATTTGCTTCACTCTAATTCTGAAGGATTTATTCTCTTCAGAAAGCTTTTGAGATTCTTTTTCCATCTGCCAAATTTGACTTTTTAAGGCATTCTTCTCCTCATTGGCTTTTTTGGGCCTCTTTTGCCATTTTGAGTTTATCTGTTTTTTAAGGTATTATTTTCTTCAGTCAGGTTGTTGACTCTCTTTTCATGATTTTCTTGCATCATTCTCATTTCTCTTCCCAATTTTTCCTCCACTTCTCTTATTTTGTTTTCAAAATCCTTCTTAAGCTGTTCTATGGCTTGTAACCAGTCCACATTTTTCTTGGAAGCTTTTGGTGCAGGGGTTCTGACTGTGCTGTCTTCCTCCTGTTCCATGCTTTGATCCTTTTTGTTCCCAAAAAAGGAATCTAAGGTTGCATTGCTGGGTTTCCTTTGCTTCCTTTGCTTGCTCATGTTGCCAGTCAATTACTTGACTTTTGTGCTCAGTAGAACTCTGTTTCCAGAGGGGAAAGCTCTGTCCCAAATCGCTGGCATTTTTGCAGCTGCCGGGGCTATTAGGAGGCCGCTGCAGCCCCCACCAGCTTTGGCTCACTGAAAACACACCCTAGGATCACCACCCAAGACCACCATCCAGATCCAGGCAGCTCAAGGCAAGAGCACTTAGCCTCTGAATGATCACTTGGCACCCCCTGCAGTCTGCAGGCCGGGAGCTTCTGAAGCAGCTCCATGGAAGTGGCTGCAGGGCTGCCACTTCTGCTGCTTCCTTGCCCTGGAGGCAGTTTGGCCAGACCACTTTTCTCCCCCAAATTTATCCGAGTTCCACTGACCTTTCACTTAGTCCTTGTTTCTTATGGGTTGATAATTCTGGAAATTGCCACAACTGCTGCTGATCCACTCTCCTGAAGGCTCTAGCCGCGGCTTGTCCTGGCAGCCCCGGGGCCAAGCCGTGATTTCAGACCAGGCTAGTATTAGGTTTCGGTTCCCAGCATGCTGCAATGAGCCCTTCCTGTCCCACCTCCTGAATTGCCTTCAGCAGGAGATGTGTTTTTCTGTGATTTCGTGAGTTCTGGAGCTCTAAAATTTGTTTAGAGTCACATTTTATTGGTATTTGAGGTGGTTGTGGGGGAGCTGTGGAATTTTCCTGCTTCTACGCTGCCATCTTGGCTCCACCCTGCCTTCTGTTGTCTTTAAAACTTTATTGTGTATCATTACTTAGGCCACACACCTATGGTTTAAGAAAATATAGCAGCAGCAAGATCTAAATCCATGTGTAATTGAAACTTTTTGTAAGATTTTGATCCTCAATTATTTATGATGATTCATGTTTATAGTCTTTAATTCCTTAATACATAAAGGGGCTTAGAAGTAAATGAGCAACCTAACATTCATGTAAAACCCTGAAATATAAAATGGACTTCTAACTACAAATAATAGAAGCGCCATTGAAATATATTTTCATTCTAATTTCAGAGACTCATAGAACATTCTTAGAAACTACTAAGGAAGGGATTATGAGGGCAGCTAGCAACTCCAATTTATAAAATTACAAACAAAGAAAAGGTAATTTGATTATACTCCTAATGACTTCATTGCAGGTCCTGCTCAACAGACAGGAATATGATTAGAGCAGAGAAAAAGGAAGGAAATGAAAGGAACTATTCCATAGTTTAAATTAGTTATGAACTTTTATTTGTGATTTCATGTATGAAAATTCAACTCTTAAGTGATGCCCAACATTTCCTAATCTGTAGTCATACATAAGCATTACTTTACCTCTAAACTATCTCCATAATCTTTGGTCCATACTGTCAGTGGACCCCAGAGGTTAAGATGAGGCCATTAATTTACCAATCAGGCCATCATGCTTGTTCTGATACGTAATGAGTTAGAAATATTTCTTTAGCAAATTGAAAGCAGACATTTGTTAAGTACCTACCATGTGCAAGGTACCAGTGAAAACGTGGAAAAAAAATGAAATATCCTCTTCCCCTTTTGTTTTACGTTGAATTTAATGTTTTAAGTTAAGATAATCAAGTGAGAATAGTATTGTTCATAACATATACTGTGTACAAAAGAGTTTCTTCTATTAGATCTTAAATTACTTGAGAATAGGGACTGGGTAATTTGTTTTTCATTGTATTCCTGGTTCTTTGTACAGTATATTGCACATAAAAGGAACTTAATAAATTATTTTAAAAAATTAATTTGTTATTTATTTTAAACTCATTTTAAAAAAAAGTCGAGTTCAGAATTCTTTTCCTCTTGCTGCTCCTCCCCAACCCATTGAAAAGGCAAGCAATGCGATATCAGTTATATTTGTGGAATCATGCAGAACATTTCCATATTAGCCATGCTGCAAAAAAAACACCAAAAAAACCCCCAAACCACCTAAAAAATAAGAACAAAAAAAGCCAAGAAAAAAATAAAGCTAATAAAGTATGTTTCTGTCTGCACTCAGACTTTTTTGGTTCTCAGTCTGGAGGTGGATAGCATTTTTCATTATAAGCTCTATGGAATTATTTTGGATCATTGTTTGACTCATAGTGCCTATGTTTTCACATTTGATCATTGCTATAATATTGCTGTTACAATGTACATTATTCTCCTGGTTCTGCTCACTTCGCATCAGTTTATGTAAGTTTTCTCAGGTTTTTCTGCTTGCATTTTACTGATCATTTCTTACAGTGTAATAATATTCCATCACAATCATATACCACAACTTGTCCAGCCATTCACCAATTCACCTTCCATTTCCAGTTCTTTGCCACCACAAAAAGAACTGTTGTAAATATTTTGGTACATATAGGTCCTTTTATTTTTTCCTTAATCTCTTTATGATACAGAAAACAAAACAAACCCCCCCCCCCCAAAAAAAAAAAAACACCACCAAATCCTACAGCCCAAAGGATGGGGATTTTACATTGTAAGACATCTCCCAGGTAGTAAGTCTACAGATTACAAATCATTTTCATAGAAGATATCTTTGTACAAATTTTACATATCTTCAGGTGCTGGATGCAAATCAGTCCTTGTACTTGGTCTAACAGAGGGAGCAAGAAGGGAAGTGGAGAGAATAATTGCTTGGATACAGCTGTTTGGAAGGAGAGTAGAAACGAAGAGGGCAAATCCTGCCTTATCAACACCTATGGCAGATGGGTTGTAACTGCTTAAGTCTGGATATGCCTTCTAAATGTCTACTTCCTCGCTAATGGCCAATCCATGCCAATTACTTGTATTTAGTAATTTATTCAATTTTCTTACCTTTTATTTCCACCTTATAAAATGATTCAATGTACGCACTGCTGCAGCCACACAAATAAATACCAACTCACAAACTTGGCTGGGCTGGGAATAATCTAAGACTGCCTGGAGACTCTCTAGTCTTCTAACATATTACATCCCCCCACCCCAACCCCCAAATACTCTGTGATAAAGTGACACTGGCTTCCTTGCTGTTCCTTGCTTTAGATGCTCCATCTCCCAACTCCAGGAATTTTCACTGGCTGTGCCCTTTACTTGGAACTCTCTCCTTCCTCATCTCTGCCTCCTGGCTTCCTTGGCTTCCTTCTAGTCCCAACTAAAATCCTATCTTCTGCAAGAAGCCTTACCTCATTCCCCTAAATGCTAACGCCTTCCCTTTGTTGATTATTTCCAGTCTATCTTGTATGTAGCTTGTGTGTACATAATTGTTTGCCTGTTGTCTTCCCCTTCCTTGAGGGCAGAGACACTTTACCTATTCTTTGTATCCCTAGCACTCAGTACAGTGTCTGGCACATAGTAGGTCCTTAATAAATGCTTACTGAGTGACTGAAGGTTGTTTCGAGCATCAAAGAAGATTTTGCATGTGTATGTATGTGTATGTGTATACACATCTCACTCTGTAAAGCTCAGTGTGCCCTAAAATATGAACTATTGTTATCTGACCCTGTCCTGGGAAAGATTACCTTACATTTATTATGGTGGGATTGGTGGTCATCTTTTGAATAAAGCTCATACATCTGAGTTATAACACAAATGTCCAGTATACCATTGCCATGAAATATGACTGTAAAATAATGATATTAATCCTACAAACTAGCTGCTTATCTTATACTTTTAATTACACAATCAAAATTTTAGAGTTGCAAGGGAACTCAGTGTCCAAACCACTCCTAGGAAGGAATCCCCTCTATGAGATACCTAACAAATGGTCATCTAACCTGGTCTTGAAGCCCTGCAACGAGGAGGAGCCCAACATCTTTCAAGATAGCCCATTCTAGTTTTGGACAGCTCTGATTGTTAGGAAGTCTTTTTCTAACATCAAGCCTAACAACTTTGCTCTTTGCATCTTACATCCATTGCTTCTGGTTCTGCCTTCTGGGGCTAACTAGGATAAGTTTAATCCTTCCTCTACACAATGGCCCTTCAGATATTTGAAGACAACTATCATGTCCTCCATTTTTCTTCTTCAAGATAATCTTGCCTAGTTCTTTCCTTTGATCCTCATATGCCATATGCTCAAGGCCCATCATCATTTTGGTTTCCCTCCTCTGGATGCTCTCCATTTTATCAGTGCCTTTCTTAAAATGGCACCCACAATTGAACACAGTACTCCAGATGTACTTTGCCCAGGGCAGAAAACATATGAACTACCTTCTTTTTACTGGAAGCATTGCTTCTTTTAATGCAGTACGAGATCACTTTTGCTGCATTTGTTGCCACATCACACTGCTGATTTGCAGTCTACCCACAAACTGTTATTGGATCATTCCTCTCCTAGCTAGTCCTGGTGAAGTTGATTTTTAAACCCATGTAAAACATTTGTTTTTATCTTGATTGAATTTAATTTTATTAGATTTAGCTCAGGAATCTGGCCTTTTAGGAATTTTTTAAAGATCCTGACTCTAAGCCATTGCTTCCTATTCCTCTTACTTGTATCATGAATAAATGATGGCATAAATGAAAAAAAAAGCATTAAGCCATCACTATGTGCCAGGCACTATGCTTAAGTGCCAGGGATACAAAATACAAAGTCCCTGCCCTCAATGAACTTATATTTTAATGAAAGAAGACAACTGAATGTAGGGAAGTAGTTAGGGAAGGATGTTTTGGTCTCCAGAGTTCCAGGCTCCAGGGCTTCTGGGTAGAGAAATAGATCACGTTCTCTCTTAAAGCAATCATATTGATTTGATGACTGTTGCCTGAGAAAGAGGTACAGTGATGTCAAGAAAATGGCCAGGGTGATTTCTTCCATTGGTGAGTTCCTGCAACTTCCATTTGAGGAAGGATCAGCATCATCCATATCATACTTTTCTTCCAGCTCTGCTCCAGATTCTTCAAACTTATTCACCTTGCACCCGCATGGGTTCCTTCCCCCATCCCTGTTTCTGCTCCTTTTTATGTATTATATCTTCCTTCATTAGATCTCATAATGAGACTTATTATTTTAAAAATATAGAGCTGAAAAATGTTGGTAAGGTAGAAAACTTCCTCATTTTACTTGAGTCTCTGCAGTTTCTTTCCTGATGGTTTTTAAAGTGCTTTAGGAGGAAAAAATGAAATTTAATGAGAATATATAATCTTTTACATGTTGCCAGATTTGATAAGAATAAATTTGCAAAGACAGAAATGTCATTTTCATACTAAGAATTTTTTTGCATAATTTCAATAAATTGAATTACTTGAAAAATCTCAGTTATGATTATATGAATATTGTTAATACTTTTAATGTAGCTTTCTTAATTCTCATGTCCCTTCTTGGTGTGCCTCAATACTTAATTTCTAAATATGGTAATTACTTTATTGAAAGTACCCTCCAAAACCATTTTTCTCAAAATTATCTTGAGAAAAATTGATATTCTTCAGAATATCACTGGTTTTTAGTGGGGAAAAGTGTTTTGCTTGACTGTACTTTAATTTAGAAATCACTACATATTTTTTTCTGACTGTGGTTAAATAATTTTCTGTTTTCATTTTTGATTTGCCTTTTTTCAGAATCTCCAAGATTTTGGTGTTTAACTATTTTCTGAGAAAAATGGCCTTTAATCAGAAGATCAACCTAGCTGTGACCTAGTCATGGACATAGAAATCTTATTATATAATATCCATGGGAATCCATATCATGAACCTTGCTTTAAGGAAACTTGTTATGGAAACCCATACATGCAAAAGAATTACATTAGGGAATGCTTATTTACTTTATAAGTAATTTTTTTACACAAAGAATTAACTAGGATTCTTTTAAGTAGAACATTTTCCAGCTACATTCAGAATAAGCTTCTCCAGTACACTAAGAAATAATTCAGTTTACCAATACATGAATTTTCAGGACCATGTATATTATATTAGATGAGTTACACTTTTAATAATGATTGCACACATTTATATAGTACTTTATGAATCATCTCTCCCCCTCCCCCCCATCTTGCTATATATTTAATATTCGTGTTTTAAATGTGGTCTGCATGTAACTAGCCTAAGTATATTTAGTTCAGGTAGTCTTCATTCAGCTCTTCTTCATTTTATCCCCTACCTAATTCTTTAAATTCCTCTTAAATATTTATTCTCTTAAGGTGTGTGTGTGTGTGTGTGTGTGTGTGTGTGGTTCTTTGGTCTTTCTTTTTCCCTTTAATTGATAGGATCAGAAATGTAGAACTGGAAGGGACCTTAGAGTCCATCAAATTCTCACTCCCTCCCCAACCCCCATTTTACAAATGAGAAGACAGATGAAGAAACTGAGGCTGAAAGATGCTAAATGACTTGCCTAGGGTTGTATAACTAATTGGTGTCTGAAGCAGGATTTGAACTCAGTTCTTCCTGATTCCAAGCCTAACTATCCATTATTATTTTTAAAAGATAGCCTACTTGAAATTATGCTTTGACCTAGAGATCCCACTGCTGAACAGATATACCTCAAAGAAGTCAAAGATAGAAAGTGTCGATATACACCAGACTATTTGAAACATCCCTTTTCTACAGTAGCAGTGAAGTGGAAACACAGTAGATAACTCAGTGATTTAGAATGGCTAAGCAACTTGTGGTGGTGAGATCTTTACTGTAAGAAACAATGAATATGAAAACTACAGGAAGACATATGTTGCTGAAATAGGTTGACAACAAAAACCTAAACTGAATATTAGATGATAATGACCAAACTTGACCCTGAAGAAGAAATATGACAATGCACCTTCGTCCCTTCTTTGTATTGGGGTTCCGCTGTGGTTGTAAAACGCTGAAAATATTGTCAGCATTGATTGAGGTGTCAGATAGCTGGTGAAATGCTTTTTTCTCCTCTTTGTTATTTTTATTTTTGTTGTAAGGAATGACTGGCTTTCTGGATGAAGGAAAGAGGAGTGGGGAGAAAATATATTGTGAAATATAGTCACTTGAAGTTTGAGGTATGGGTATCCCTCTACCACCCCCACCTCCCCACCATTAATCTACAGATTTGATCAATCATTGCTGTTATTTTTATTCAAAAGTTATGGATAATTTTCTTGTATTATTTATTGCAATATGACTTTAAGTTTTCGTTTCTTTTTTAATTTGTTATGCTCTTCTGAGACACCTATGATCCTTATCTGTCTGCATCCTATCTTCAAGGTCAGTTGTTCTGCCTTGTATAGAATTCATGTATACTTTTAATATTGTTCCCTTTGGCTTCTTTTTGCCTAATTTTTTTCCACTTATGTATTTTTTTTCTTTTGTTCTAAATCTGTCATCTCCTCTTTTAGAACCTCTACTTCTTTGGAGAGAACGTCCATTGCATCTTCTAAGTTCTGTATTTGTTTTTCTTTTTTGTGTTCTTTTTTTTAAAAAAAAGTTTATTATTTATTTAGTTTAGCATCTTTTTAAAAAATGAGTTCTCAGTTCTCTCCCTCTCTAGAGTCTCTCCCTCACTCACTGAGAAGGTAAGCAATATGGTATCCATTACATGTGAAATCATGTAAGTCCATATTAGCCTTGTTAAAAAAAAAAGAGGAAAAAAGTGAAAAAATTATGCTTTAAACTGAACTCAGAGTTTATCAGTCCTGTCCCTGGAGGTGGATGGCATTTTTCATCTTAAATCCTTCAGAGTTGTCTTGGATCATGTGTTGATCAGAGTAGCTAAGTCTTTGACAGTTTATCATTGTTACAACATTGCTATTATTCGCCTGGTTTTTCTCACTTCACTTTGCATCAATTCATATAAGTTTTCTCAGTTTTTCTGACTGCATCCTGTAGCATAATAGTATTACATCACAATCATATTCTACAACTTGTTCAGCCATTCCCCAGTTGATGGGCATTCCCTCAATTTCCAATTCTTTGCTACCACAAAAAGAGCTGTTGTAAATATTTTTAAACATAAAAGTCCTTTCCCTTTTTCTTTAATCTCTTTAGGAAACAGATCTAGTAGTGGTTTTGCTGGGTCAAAGGTATACACAGTTTTATGTCCTTCTGAGCATAGTTCCTAGCTGCCCTCCAGAATGGTTAGACCACTTCATAATTTTGCAGCAGTGCGTTAGTATCCCAATTTTTCCACATCCTTTCTAGTGTTTGTCATTTCCTTTTCTATCGTGTTATCTAATCTGATTGATTGATGGTATTTCCAAGTTGTTTTAATTTGTAATCTAAATGTGATTTAGAGTATTTTTTTCATATGACTCTAGGTAACTTAGATTTCTTTTTCTGAAAACTGCCCGTTCATGTTCTTTTGTCATTTATCAGTTGGCTCTTACTTTTCTAAATTTTACTGAGTTCCTTATGTATTTGAAAAATGAGGCCTTTATCAGAGTAATTCAGTGTAAAAAAAATTTCTCCCCAATTTACTACTTTATTTTTAATCTTGGTTGCATGGTTTTGTCTGTACAAAAATTTTTAATTTAATGTAATCAAAATTATCCATTTTACTTCTTTTGATCCTCCATCTCTCGTTTAGTTATAAATTCTTCCCTTAGCCATAGATCTGTTAGGTAAAGTTGTCCATGCCCCCCTAAGTTGCTTCTTTTATGTCCAAATCATGTACCCATTTTGACCTTATATTGTTATATGGTGTGAAATGTTATCTGTACTTAAGTTTCTGCCAAGCCACTTTCCAGTTTTCCCAGCAATTTTTGTCAAATAGTGAGTTCTTGCCTCCAGATCTTGGATCTTTGGGTTATCAAACACTAGATCACAATGGTTGTTTACTACTTTGTATTGTGCAACTAATCTATTCCACTGATCTGCCACTTCAGTTCTTCATCAGTACCAGATTATTTTCATGATTACTACTTTGTAATATAGTTTGAAATCTGGAACTGGTAGACTATTTTCCTTCACATTTTTTTCATTTATTTCCTTGATATTGTTGTTTTTATTTGATCAGTTCCATATTTCAAGCTCCAATTTCTGACCTACTGGCATGCTATTATCTTCTTTTAATAGTTTTACTTCTCTTTTAAAGCCATTCTGGATTTTCTTACTGCTATTTCTTGATCTCTGGGGAGTTTGCAGAATTCTTCCTTTGATCAAGGAATTTTGGTTCATTTTTTTCTTTATAGAAAAATAAAACTTACTTGTTCTAAAGGTCTGGCCATTGTGGTTTCATAGTATGTTGTGGGGGTCATCTTGAAAGAATTCATGATGCCTCTCAGAATCAGGCCGAGTTCCAAGAAGGAACTGACAACTTCAATAAGACATGACAGGCAATTTTATAGTATGATGATGATTACACAACAGAAATTATGAACATTAAAAAGGCAGGAGGGATTTGTCAGGGGATTAGATAATAGGGGAGGGGTCCCAGCCTCAGTGGAACTATGCATGCAGTTACCCACAATGCATACAGAAAAACCCATGGTGGGGCATGTATGTATGGTAATGATATAAAAAGCCTTTCTACATCTTAAGTTCACATAAAGGACAGCTTTTGCTACTACTGTGCAGGGGCCTACTTAGGGAAAGTTCCTTCTCCTGTTTTGGGGTCCACATCCTACTTGGCATCTTGGTAATGCTGCTTTCTGATTGGCTGGCTATTGTGGTCCTGTCTGAGATTAGATGGATGTGGTTGTAGTTGAGTGCATGGACACACCTGCTTTTTCTGTGAGAAATATGAGGAAATGGGTCTGGGGGCAATGGCTAACTAGAGGCAGTGGCTAGGGTTCTGTCACATGGACATGCCTGCTGTTCTAGTGGGGCATGAGTTCATGGACACACTGGCTGTTCCTGTGAGGCAGTGAGGCAAATATGAGGAAATCAGGATATTGGATCAGCAGTGGGATGGGATGGGAGGAAGCCGTGGCTAGGTAGGGAAAGTGGCTATATTGAGTCTGGGGGTAGTGGCTAGCTAGGAATAATGGGCCTGCTATTCACTGAGGCCTGTGATTGAGTCTGGGGGCAGTGGTGTGGTTAAAGCTAGATTGTATGGTTAAATCAGGACATGCCTACTGTTCAGTGAGGCCTATAAGGAAGTTAGAGTATTGACACTGTGGGCAGCTTTCTTAGGATTCTATCATCATGGTCTCTCTTTGAGTTTTTTACTCATTGTTCCTTCTGCCATTATGAATTTCTCTATTGGTTTATTTGCCTATGAGATAGGTTTTTATTTAGGCATTCTCCTTGGATTTTTGTTCTTTCAGGCTTTTTCTCGTATTCCCAAGTCACTTTCCTTAGTTTTTGTTTTGACTCCTTCACTTTGCATTGCTGCACAGATGCCTGAAGCGCATTATATGGGAACCTGGACATACTCCTGTCCAGAATAGATTTTGTTAGGGGAAATACTTTCCCTAGCTGGGTTTATAGTCCCCTCTCCCTTGGATGGAAGCTGCTTTTCTTCTAGATTGTGGCTTTGGGTTTCTCATGTTTTCCACTTCCTCTTTCCTCTTTCTTCCTTCCAGTGGCTGGGTGGAATCAGTGTCTGCAGCTCATTGTGGGGTGATCTTAGTCCCTGCTCTGCAGGAGAGGCTATATAGACTATAGCTATAATTTGAAGTACAAAATCTCCAAATTTGCTAATGCTTATGCTCACTGTGCCTGTATGCAGAGTGAGTTGGGGACTGAGACTCGGGATGTTGAGTTCTTTGTTACTTCTCTGACCTTCTGTCTTGTGAATTTAGCTTTAGTTACTTTATATCTGGTACGTAATTCTCCACTCTTCCACTCTAACTCCCCTTTTTTATATTTTGGGTTAGAAACATTTGTGGAAAACATTATCTACCATCTTATTGGTCGTGTGACCAAAAGTCTCCCTTTTTTTACTAGTTTGCATGATTGTAGATTTGAATTCAGTATTCTAATAAAAGTCTGTTTCTGTGTAACAGTAAAAGGGTTCCTTTACTGGATGTCAGCACCTTTTCAATGCTGATTTTCAAATAGTAGAGTTACCTTCATTTGATTATTGATAGATAATAGCATTTGAGAAAAAGTTAATTAAATAGGCAAGCTGAGTTACTTCACTTTTCTGGGCCTCAGATGCCTTGTCTATAAAGCCTTATGGAGGGCTCTAAATCTGTAAAAATGTAATCCTATGACTCTGATGTAAATCAGTATCCTTTTCAACATTGCCCCAAATAAACTAAACAACTAACGGCATTCAGTTTACTTCCTGGAGGTGAGCCAGACGCCACTTAGTTCTAAAGATTTGTTGAAAATTGGCATTTATTTTATTGTTAGAGAGATAAAATAAGGAATCAAGGAAGAACAAAATTAAGATTCAGTCAAGGATTTGGGAAAGAGGAGTATATTTTATGAACTACCAGAGAGTCATGAATCAGAATTTAAAATTTAAAATTTTTTTCATTTTAAAAATAATGAACTCAAACACCAAGTAAAATGAGCATTTTCGTATTTGTTGTGGAATAGGAAAGGATTGTACATGAAACTACAAGGCTGTTACCTAGAGCTTGCTTTTCTTTTTAAGCATAGGATAACTTCAATATACACTTCTGACCTCTCTTTTGTTCTCCAGTCTGGGAGACGGGTGTTTATCACCACTCTTCCTATGCCTCCCACCTTCTGCCACCCATTTGACAAAAGAAAAAAAGAAAAGCAAAACTTTTGTAACAAATATGTACAATAGAACAAAGCAAATTTCCACATTGGCAATGTCTAAAATTGTATGTCTCATTCTGCTTCTTTGTGTCTATAAGGTCTCTGTCAAGAAGCAGGTAAAATGCTTCATTAGGAGTCTTCTGGAACATGGCTGGTTGATGAGAGTTCTTCAGTCTTTCAGAGTTGTCGCTGTAATGTTATTACTATATATATAGTTCTCCATTTTCTGTTTACTTCACTTTCACTTCATACAAGTCTTCCCAGGTTTCTCTGAAACTGTTCCTTTCATCATTTCTTATGGCACAATAATATTGTTAATGCATTTCAGTCATGTCCAACTCTTCATGACACCATTTGGGGTTTTCTTGGCAAAGACACTGGAGTGGTTTGCCATTTCCTTCTCTAGCTCATTTTATAGATGAGGAAACTGGGGCAAACATAGTTAAGTGACTTGCCCAGGGTCACACAGCAAGTATCTAAGACCGGATTTAAACTCGGGAAGATGTCTTCCTAACTCCAGTATTGGCACTCTATCCATTGTGCCACCTAACTGCCATCATAATAATATTACATTATATTAATAGACTATAATTTGTTTAGCCTTTAACTATTTGATGGATTCCTCTTAGTTTCCTGTTCTTTGTCACTACAAAAAGAGGTGTCATAAATACTTTTATACATATGGGTCCTTTTTTTTTTTTTCGTTCTTTGATCCCTTTGGGGTGGGGAGCAGATCTGATAGTGTTACATAGAATCAAAGCTACAAAAGGCATGACTGCTACCTTGGTGATTCAAACTTTTAGAAAAACAATTTAAGTTGAAGAGAGGAGAATAAAGTAGAGCAAAGTACTACAGAATATGTCTGTTTTGTAACTGAAATTGGTAGAATTCTCTCAATTTTTCTTAATAGCTCCTTAAAGAAAGTGAGCGTAGAGTGTTTAGGGAAAGCAAGTTTAATATAAGCAGAGACACACACAGTAATGAATTCATCAGTGTCATAAAGAACAGAAGTTTTAATTTCAAAGTTGTAGGTGGCCTTGGGTCATAAAATAAGATTGAAATTTTTCTTATTCCTTATTTCCCCTAGGTTTTCAAAATAAGAACCGAGTAGCAATCCTGGCAGAACTAGACAAGGAGAAAAGGAAATTACTTATGCAAAACCAATCTTCAACAAATCATCCTGGAGCCAGGTACTATATATATATATTAATTGGATGCTGGTGTATCTCAAAGTCTGAAGCTGTGATCTACAGTAGGTTATTGGCATCCTTCACAAAATTGAAAAAATTCTTATGTTTTAAGAAACAAGATGCTGTGGTTAGCACACATATTTTTTTTTAGCTTTTTTTTTTTTTTTGCAGGGGAAAAGGTAGGGCAATTGGGGTTAAGTGACTTGCCCAGTTACACAGCTAGTAATTGTAAGCAAGTGTCTGAGGTCAAATTTGAACTCAGGTCCTCTTGACTCCAGGGCTGGTGCTCTATTCTTTGTGTCACTTAGCTGCCCCTAGCACACATATTTTTTTTTTTTAATTTTATTATAGTTTGCATCATTCATTTCCACAAGATTTTG
>JAQQSV010009263.1:0-13565 GCA_028646515.1 Pseudochirops corinnae | reverse complement strand
TCCTCATGGACTCCATATTCTAGCCAAAATGGCCTACTTGCCATTCCCTATACATGACAGCCAGCTCTCACCTCCATGATTTTGGACCAGTTGTCCCCCATGCCTGAAATATTCTTCCTCTTACCTTTGCCTCTTGGAATCCTCCCTCTCTTCAAGATTGGTCCCAAATGCCACCTCCTATAGGAGGACTTTTCTGATTGCCCTAATTGTTGCTGCTCTCCTTACCCCAATTTCTACATATACATTTTGTATTTTCTTATCTATATACAGATTGTTTTTCCCCCATAGAATGTAAACTCCTCAAGGGCCAGGGATTGTTTCACTTATGCCTTTCTACCCTCAATGCCTTGCACATGGTAAGTGCTTAACTAATGCCTCTTAGATTGAATTTTAAATTTAATTTGACATCACAGATACTGGATTTTGCCCCCAGAATGTAGAGACGGATTTTATGTTTTGTTTCCATTCATACGTTTCTTTCTTTTATTTTTTTAAAATTCTGAACTTAATGAATACTTCCAAAATAATCATTTTATATCTAAAATAGTACACAAAAAGATTAAATGTGAAAGCATACATCTATATTATGTAATTTGCTTTTTTTAAATAGAAAAGTATGTAAAAATTCAATGTATTATTTTAAAAGCTATCCTATTTCTTTGTTTCCTTCTGAACTTCATTCTGTTTTCTTTTATGTATTAAAAAATGATCCAATAACCATTTTATTTCCTTTTTTTTTGTGATACCACTGATATCTCTCTTTTCTCCTCAGATCCCACCATGAAAAAATAAAAATATAATCCTTGTAACAAAGATATGTAGTCAAGCAAAACAAATCTATACATTTGCCATATTTGGAAATGCATGTTTTGTTCTGCACCTTGAATCAATCTCCCCTCTGTCAGGAGATAGATAGTAACATGTATTTATTTCTATTTCTATATTTTTTTCGTGTCCTATGACTTTTTCACATGGTGTCTATACTATGACCCTATTAAATTGGGAGGTCTCCAGGGACAACAAGGCTGTTTTTATAGCCTCCTACAGCACCCAGTCAATGCTATTGACTAGAGCACCTCACCATCTCACATTTTTCTTTGTCCTGGGAGCTTACTATCTCTCTCCATCCCAGTCTAGAATAACTTGAGACCCTACTTTGAGTTGAGACCTCCTGGATTCTTGCAAGGTCTTTGCTTTTCTTTTAAAACTGGCTACTACTCCAGTCCTTGAAATTGGTTTATATGAAAGAGAGGCCATGGTGCTGAGGTGCCATGGCTGGGAAAACAAATCCATCCCAAAAGTCACATTCTATCAAAATGGAAAGGAAGTAAGTTTTTCCGACATGATTCCAACTATTTCATCAATCAAGCTAACTATGACTATAAATGAATTACAATGATTTCTGTTCAGTGACCATAGAGAAGAAGTCAAAAGTGATGAGAATTGCTTTCCAAGGTGATATATACCCAACCAGGAAAGAGTGAAGGTTGTTGGGCTTTGAGAAAAGGGGAATTTGGAGGTTGGATTTGAAGGGGGCTAATGATAGTTTTAGGGTACTAAATCAAAAATCACCTTTCTTGCTACCAGCACAAAGGCTTGAAAGTATCTACCTGCCCTGGCTGACTATTTTATTTGTACTAAGTGCCACACATGACTTCTTAGGAGGTGGGAGCATCATCATTCATTCAGATGTGGTTGTAAAGAAACAGAAATTATACATCTCCCCTCATACCCCAGCTCTGGATTCCTCCGCTGAAAGGAATAACTTCTCCTTCCCATGCAACCCACTCCATCTTTTTGAATCCTGAGGTCCAATGCTCCCTGATTCAACCATGTTGCCAATCATTTGGACCAGCACAACAACTTAAGTATGAATCCTTGCAACTTATCCCACCTTCCTACTGGTAAACGACCAGGTGTCTGGCCCTTCTGACCAGCTTCTGAATTCCTGAATCCCTAGAGGGACCAATTAGAGTTAATGTTTTGAGTCTG
Organism: Pseudochirops corinnae; assembly: GCA_028646515.1. Classification (NCBI taxonomy): domain Eukaryota; kingdom Metazoa; phylum Chordata; class Mammalia; order Diprotodontia; family Pseudocheiridae; genus Pseudochirops; species Pseudochirops corinnae. The sequence continues at coordinate 11,573 of JAQQSV010009263.1, read as the reverse complement.
TAGGCCCAGGCTGGAGCTCTTTCCATTATATAAGGTGAAGAAGAAAATATCACATGGGGCTAGAAGATCAAGGAACTTGATTCAGAACTTACAGTAATAATAATAGTATTATAACCAATAATAGCAATAATAATAAAACCGATGCCAACTATTACAAAACTCAGGTGTAGCATGGCTATGGTGTAGGCATAATACCTCACTCTTACTGTTCTCTCTCGCTCTTGCTCCTCTCGCTCTCTCTTGCTCTTGCTCTCGCTCTCTCTCGCTCTTGCTCTCGCTCTCTCTTGCTCTCTCGCTCTCTCGCTCTCTCTCTCTTCCTCCCTCTCTCCCTCTCTCTTTCTCTCTGGTCTAGGAGAGACCCTCATAGTAACTATTGGCTGAGATACTTAGCATCAGATCACCTTAGGGATCCAAGCAATCTTCCCTCTAAGGATCTCATGGCATCCTTCCCAAACCCCAGACCCAATGACAGATGACTTCTTTTTCTCTCTCCTTTAGGAAGCAAGTGTTTGATAGACATTTGTTGACTTAAGTTTTTGATTCACTAGGATTCTAATGGTTCTTCCTTCTACCTTTTACTTTTGTACAAATGCAGATCCAAGTCCATCCATTTCCTTATCTTCTAAAATCTGGTTCTACATCCCTTTCTACCTTGTGATGGGAATTCTGTTTGCAGTGGACACTGGTCTGTACTTCATACTTCAGAGAGAGGTCAATGGCCCAAAGAGGAACACAAGGCACCCTCTAACCAGATGGTGTTAGGAACCTGAGGATGACTGATTCATCAGCCTGTGGAATGCCTGAAGTCTTGGCATGGCAGAGACCCATTCATCTTAGTCTACTTCCTCATCTCCTAGTCCTCATCCTTCTTAGTTCATTCCTGAGGACAGTACTGGGGGACTCCTGTCAAGCTTGGGATGTGAAACCTTCCTTACCCCTGACCTCCAGTATCTCTTTTTCTTCAGAGGATAGAGGTGTCTGTGAGCTCGCAGGCAAAGTAGCAAGCTCCAGTTACCACCCTTCTTATAACTGAGTTCCTAGGAGCTCAGAGCTGCACTGTTACCGACCCTTCTCTAGGCACAGAAGGATTCTGTAGATGTATGAAATAATTTAGTATTTTAAGAAATAAACAAATAACTTTCTAGGACAGTAACAATTGAACATTTTGCCTGCATCTGTCTGTTTTATGGGTGATTTGAAGGTAGTTCTACATATCTGTCTTGGAGGGTTGTTGATACTGAGGGTTTGAAGAGAGATGAAAGATAATAAAAGAATTATGAAAGTTAAGGCAGAACAGGTGAATAAGAGACTGGGCCAAGGGATCTTGCAGGTATTCTAAGACCCAGAGAAGAGGTCACCTTTTCCATCACGAAAAGATTATGCCTATACTTCCTCCCCTATAATGGAGAGGAGAGGGATGTTGTATACATGGAAGAGAAGGTTTCCTTAGAAAATGTTTTTATTTGATCACTTTTCTTCCTCACAAGAAAGGAAAATGATTACTATTTTAAGACAAAATACGTCAATAAAATGTTTTTTAAGAACTCAAATCATATCTAGAAAATAAAGGGGGAAAAAAGCATGTAACCAAGCTGATTTCCAACTTAGTTAGGCTGCCTGTCCCTATTGGAGACTGCCATATTTCTGGCTTGACTTCAATCCCAATACCATCTCCTTTCAAAGGAGACTCCCAGCATTCCATTTCACTTCATTCATTCGACAAATATTTATTCACAATCCCTGCGAGTAAGGCAATATAATAATCACTGTTGAAGATCCACAATTTCCATAAGGTACTGAAGATTTCAACCCGATTTTAGGATGTTAAAGAATATGGGTGGTGAAGAAGTAGAGTTAGTGGATTTACCCTAATCCTTTGAGAAGTTCACCAGTAAATAGGATGCTTTCTGGAGAAGGTGACTTTCAAATTTGGCTTTAAGGGATAAATTGAAATTCTGCTGGGAAAAAGAAAAAGAAGACATTTTCAGAAAAAGGAAACCCTTAATACGCAAGAGCAAGGGGCAGGCTTGACGAAAGCAGAGACCTTGGAGTATGAGACATGGCATCAAAGACAGGATGGCACCAGACTGTGAAGGGCCTTAAAAGCCTGAGAAGAGAGTTTGAACTTCATTTAGTAGGTGGCACTCCTGAAGTTTGCCAGGAATTGAGAATGGATGTCATATAACTCTTAGCAGAACGTCCTAGCAAATCAATCACGGTCCTAACAGTTACTCTTATCTAGGCAATAAATCATCATGAGGAAGCAGAAGAGATCTCAACTGAGTGTACATGGAGAAGCAATAGTTCTTTTCCCTTCCTTCTGTGAGACACCATTCACCTCTGATCCTCACTAGCTGAACCTAAGGCAAAAGAATGAAAACTAGAAATCAAGTTTTCTCATCGTTCTGAAGTGGCCAGGAACTAGTTAAGCAGAAACTTCATGGACTTAAGATAGGAGTCAAGAAACTGGCCTAGAATAATTTGCCTATTTTTTATTTGTTATTCTTCTTGGTCAGTATGCCCTGTGCCCCTCTTTGCTTACCCTACAACCCCCTACCTACAGATGTTACTACAAACTCCCCCCTTGCCTATTCTTCATTCTTCTTGCTCGGTTGTACCCTACAAACCCCCTCCTCTTGTCTTAGCAACAGCTTGCTTGCACCTGTATAGTAACCTGCTTAGTAACCAATTGTGTTAGTTAGATACATAAACCTAAAAACTGTATAAAAGGTTCTTCATCCCTGAACTAGATGCTGCTACCTCCCTTTGAATTGGCATGGAGTAGCCCCAGCTGGTAAATTAAAGCTCCTTAAAACTTTTCATTCCGACTCTGTGGTCACTTTGTAAAGACTCATCGTTTCAGTTCTTTGCTTCCCTCATGCCCAACCCTATTAGAGGCCTTCTGAAATGTATCCTCTTGACTGGCTTAAGCCAGCTAAGCCTTCTGCCAAGTACCTACCTAGCCTATCATTTTATGCCAGTTCCCTACTCAGAGACTCAGATGCCCAGTTCTCACCATTCACAATTCTGATCCCTTAAGAAGATAAACTTGTAAGAAATGACATAAAAAAAGAAGGCAGGTATAAAAGAATTATATTCCCAACAGCTACTAGAATGTACATAAAGATAACAGTAAAAGGCAACAAAATTCAGGTCGAGTACAATGGACAAAGTATTAAAGCTTGCTTTCTTTCTGTAAATAAGGGATAAACTGAAAAAAAGCATGTACTCCCTGTCATAATCACTCTTAAGTGGTATTATGCAGTCAGTGTTGGGGGAGGCCTTCTGCAGGTGTTTTTTGGGAAGTATTTGTGGCATCAAAAACTAGTAATACTAATAAAGAAGAATTATGCAGACTGCTTTAAAAGAAAAAAAAGGGGAGAAAGGCTTTCTGTCCCCCTGAGAAATGGAATGTCCTTGGCCTGTTTATTTATTCTCTTCCATTCTAGGTTCAGAGGGAAAAGTCTCCATCTGGGTTAAAAATTTGAGTTTCACCAGTCCAGGCATCAGAATCCAGTCCAGGTGTTGCAGCTAGCAGAGAGTCAATGACATGAGGAGCAAGGGACAAGGAGCTTCTTTGGGAGAGATCTTCAGGGCCCTGGGCAATAGGACACACCTGGCAGTGATTGTGGCCTTCAATTAAACTGGGTGGAACTGATGCTATGTAAGAACTGAGCTCATTCAGAGTTATCAGCTACTACCTCAGTGTGGGAAGCACTGCCTTAATTCTCTTGTCTTGGAACACCATCTCTTTAATGCTTCCTTGTACTGTGGAAGAAAAATTGAGCACAAAACTGTGCTTTGTACATAAATTGGTCAAAGACAATTTTTTAATTAGTTAAACTATTCCAAGCCTAAGCAACTCTCCTCAGAGGCAACTAGGTGGTGCCATAGTACAGAGTGCAAGGCCTGGAGTCAGGAAGACAAGTTTATATTGAACCTGAGAAACCTAATAGCTGTGAGTCCCTGGGCAAGTCATTTACCTTCTGTCTGTTTCTTCAACTCCAAAAAGGGGATTAAATGGCACCTACCACACAGGGTTGTTGTGAAGATCAAATCATGTAATTTTTGTAAAATGCTTAGCACAGTGTCTGGTACATAGTAGGTACTTTATTAAATGTGTGTTCTTTTCCCTTCCTTGCCAAGAGAAGGAGAAAATCAAGAGACAAAATCTGTCCTTCCTCTGAACATCCCTCCCTGACACAGACCATTTTTACTCACAATTTAAAATATTTACCCCAAAGAAAAAATTCTACAATAAGACAAAACATAGAGGCATAAATTTCAGCGTGAAACTTAATTTCAGAAATCAGAAATAAATACTGATAAGAATTCCTAATTCTAGTGGAATCACAGATTTCAGAATAAAATACTATCCCAATATAATATTGTAATATATAGCCTAAAGAGGCACCAGGTCATTGGGAAAGGGGGGAAGGGAGACAGTATGAGTCCCCACAAGTTAAGACCCCACCTGTTAAGGAACTGGTTAGGTTTAGCCCCTTCCCATTGCCACCTCCACCTTCTTTCCTTCATCCCCACTTGTGCTTTCCTCCCAATTTAGGCCCCCAACAATGTCTAAGCTGGAATGGACCCTTTGTCTTTGTACCCCCGTTTTCTGCTCCGGTAAGCTCAGACTTACCTAGATACAACAGTGCTAAGCACCATAGGACAGAGCTAGAGTTGGTGACAGGCTAGGGCAAACAGTCCCCCCATGGCAGGCAGGGGATGCCAGGAGTGGACTTCAAGCAGCACCGATTCAGAAAATGGCAACATAAATCTGTCCCACCAACCCCATCACAGTCCACTCCAGAGGACATGTAAACACTTCTTCTAAAAGAGGAAGTGAGCATTGGCCTTCTACCTCAGAATCTCCTCCCGTCCTGGCCATTTCAATGACCCTACTCTCACCGAATTCCCACTTATTTCTGTTCCTTCTTTACAACTGGAATGCAGGGTTTCTGGGCCCAACACCCATATAATTGGAACCAAATCATTACACGACTCTAAATTTAGAGAAATCTACTAGATAGCAAACAAATTATAAGGGGTAAGTTGCACTGGAAGTAGAAGATTATGTGTGTATATATACATGCAGTATATCATAGACTGACAGATAGAAATGACCTCAGAGATCATTTAGTCCAATCCCCTCATTTTACAGATGAGGCCGGTCGAACTTAAATGACCTTCTCAGAAGCACATGGGTGGCAGAGCTCTGCACTGACTCGGAATCCAGCCTTCCCTCCAGTACACTATGTGCAGATTCTAAGTGGTGCAAGCAGGACTCAAATCCAGACCTTCTGGGTTCAAATCAAGTGTCACTGGTAGAAGATGAAGATGTTCAGCTAAGAAGAGTTAGGAGTCAGGGCTCTGGAGCGGAGGTGTGCTGCAGACTCAGCTGTAGCTGTGGGGCTGGAGGTAGGAGGGGCTGGCTCAGGGAAGGAGTCTCCCACCTTGCTCTTGGCTTACAGAAAAGGGGCTGAGAACGGGACAAGTTTGGATCTTTTTCTTTCTTTCTTTTTTTTTTAACAGTAGAAGATTGGGTTGTCCTTTTCAGCTTCTGTCTTATCTATACAAACAGGAGCAACAACAGTATGTCTAGCCCTTTATAAACCCTTTAATGTAGCAATCCTTGGATCTGCCTAATAGCTGAATGGGAGTTGCCTCAGTCAAAGTAAGAACTCAGAAAGACCTTAGCTTAAAAAGGCCAACGTCTCCCAATGCATCCTGGGCCATCTCCAGTTGTCCTGATCTATATTTGGCCACTGAACTCAGATGACTCCAGAGGAGAAAGTGAGGCTGGTGACTCTTCATAGCCCTCCCTCACTTAAATCCAACTCACTTGCACGTCATGGCATCATCTTGCTTGGGCTTGACCATTTTTCTTTTCATTCACAGCCAACACTCCAGATAAGATAGAAAGGACTGAGTTGTAAGTGTGGTACCCCAGCTCCCTTTCCCCACCCCCATCCTGCTCTCCCCTTCCTTTAATGCAGCACTTCTCCACCTGTGGGTTATGTTCAATTTGTAACAATGAAAATACATCCTGCATGTCAGATATTTACATTATGATTCATAACAGTAGCAAAATTATGGTTATGAAGTAGCAACGAAAGTAATTTTATGGTTGGGGGTCACCACAACATGAGGAACTGTATCAAAGGGTCGAGGAATTAGGAAGGTTGAGAACCATTGCTTTAATGGAATCTACTATATTTCTCCATCTCTTTTGCTCTAAATATCCCAACCCCCCTGTTCTTCATCTTTCTGTTTTCTCTAGGTGGAGAATTCAGGGTCTTATTCACTTTTTAAAAATACTGATAATTCTGAGGAAGAAGTATCAGGACATGCAACTTATCAAAATCACCACTAGTCATAACCACCTCTATCTTTCCCACAGTGGCCCTAACCTGCTTGTTCCCCCAAGCACCAGGTTGAGGGGTCTGGTGGACCTAAGGCTGGAGAGCAGCTGCTTCCTGAGCCAACTTTGCCATTCCAGGCATGACCGAAAAACAGCTGAACAAGCCCTAGCTCCTCTGGCCTCAGTCTAGCGTTCCCTGCCCATTTGGGAGTATCCAGTAGCTACTGCCTTTTATGTTCTCAGGATTGGAGGACATAAATAAGCAACTTTCTCTTTCCTCTCTCTTATTCATATTCCCAGGGGCCTTCCTAGTTTTATAGTCAGAGTGACTCTGTGGTTTTGGTTGCATTTCTGCTTTTCTATTTTACCTCCTTTTTCGTATAGTTTATTTTTTTAACTTTTTTGAGAAATTAAAAAAAAATTAAAACTTAAATACAATATGATAAAAAAAAAAAAAAGGACTGCCATGTCCACAGCCAAGCATAAGTGAGGATTCAACATAAAACAATAAATTTCCATTTCAAGAAAATCTATATAATAAATACATAGCTTTCAAAGTTTCCAAGCCTTTCTTTGCTTTCTTGTTGGTTTTCTTTTGTTTTCTGCTGTGTACCTTTTATTTAAATTTCCCCTCCCCTTGAAAGAAGGTTACAATTAAGTGCATATATGTACATATATACATATATGTATACATGTATACATATGTGTGTACATAGATATCCATAAACATACACATATATATAAGACCATTCTATGCTTATTGACTCCCATCATTTATTTCTCTGAAGGTGGATAACATCTTCCTTTAGAAGTAAAACACATTTCCATGTCTTTCTAAATCAGTCAGCTCATCATTTCCCACACCACAGCAATACTCCCTTCTGGATTCAAAAAGCATCTTCCTTCATAGGATCTTTAAGGTTAATTTGGATATTTATAATAGAATAACTTGGTTACTCAAAGTTGTTCTTAAAACAATACTGCTGTTAGTATATACAGTGTTCTCTTGGTTCTGCTCGTTTCACTCTTCATTATTTCGTGGAGGTCTCTCCATGATTTTTAAAAATCACTGAGCTCATCATGACTCGTGGCAGAGTAATAATCCATCATGAACATATGCCACAATTTGCTTAGCCATTCTCCAATTGACAGGCATCCCTGCAATTTCCAGTTCTTTGCTACCACTAAGAGAGCTGCTATAAGTATTTTAGAACATGTAGGTTCATTTCCATTTTCCCTAATCATCTTAGGACACAGACCTAATAGTGGTATTGCTGGGTGAAAAGGTATAGGCAGTTTATTCCCCCTTGGGGCATAATTCCAAATCTCTCTCCCAAATGGTTGGTTCAGCCCACAGATCCACCAACAATGAATTAATTTTTCCATATCCCCTTCCACATTTGTCATTTTTTCCCTTCTATCATTTTAGCTAATCTGACAGGTGTAAAATGATATCTTAAGGTTGTTTTAGTTTGCATTTCTCTAATCAGTAATGATTTAGAACATTTTTCATATGACTATAAATTGTTCTAGTTTCTTCATCAGAAAATTGCTTTTTCACATCCTCTGACCAATTACCATTTGGGGAATGACTTTCAGTCTTTTAGAGTTGACAAAGTTCTTTATATATTTAAGATATGAGAACTTTATCTGAGAAACTATCTATAAATTTCCCCCATTTGCTGCTTTCCTTTTAACCTTGTCTGCATTAATTTTATTTTTATAAAACCTTTTTAATTTCATGTAATCAAAATTACCCATTTTACATCTCATTAACACTCTGCCTCTTGTTTTTTCATAAATTGTTCATCTCTCCATAAGCCTGATAGGGAATATATTCCATATATTTCAAATTTTCTTGTAACATTATTTATGTTTAGGAGCAGCTAGGTGGTGCAGTGAATAGAGCACTGGCCTTGGAGTCAGGAGGACCTGAGTTCAAATCCGGCCTTGGACATGACACAAAAACTAGCCATGTGACCTTGGGCAAGTCACTTAACCCCAGTAGTCCTCCCCCACTAAAAAAAATTGTACCAAAAAAAAAAATAAGGAAGTCTATGGGAGCAGCTAGGTGGTGCAGTGAATAGAGCACTGGCCTTGGAGTCAGGAGGACCTGAGTTCAAATGAGGCCTTGGACACTTGACACAAAAACTAGCCATGTGACTTTGGGCAAGTCATTTAGTCTCAATTGCCCTCCAAAAAGCAAAACCAAAACATTATTTATGTTTATATTTAGGTCATGTATCCATTTTGACTTTATTTTGGTAAATGGTGTAGGATGTTGGTCTCTACACATTTTCTGCCCGACTGCTTTGCAGCTTTTCCAACAATTTTTTTTTTGCCAAATAATGAATTCTTATTCCCCAAACTTAAGTCTTTATGCCTGTCAAACAGGAGGTAACTATATTCATTTGCCGCTGTAGATTGTATGTCTCCTCTGTTCCACTAATCCACCTTTCTATTTCTTAGCCAGTACCAGAGAGTTTTGATAATTGCTGCCTTAAAATATAGTTCAAGATCTGGTACTGCTAAACCTCCTTCCTTTACCATTTTTCACATTAGTTTCTTTGATATTCTTGACCTTTTGTTCTTTCAAATGAATTTTGTTGTTATTTGTTCTAGCTCCATAAAATACTTTTTTTTGGTAATTTAATTGGGATGGCATTGAATATACAGATTAATTCTGGTATAATTTTTATTTTATTATATTGGTCCTCCCTACCATAAACAATTAATATTTCTCCATTATTTAAATCTGATTTTACTTGTATACAAAATTTTTTATGGTTTTGGTCATATAGATCTTGGGTTTGTTTTGGTAGGTATATTCCCAAGTATTTCATACTGTCTAGAGTTATTTTGAATGTGATATCTCTAGTTATTTCTTCCTGCAGAATCCTGTTGGTTATATATAGAAATGTTCATAATTTATGTGGGCTTATTTTATATCCTACTATTTTGCTGAAATTATTAGTTACTTTAATTAACTTTTTAGTTGACTCTAGGATTTTTCCAAATATATCATTATATCATGTGCAAAAAGAGATAATTTTGTTACCTCATTCCCTATTTTTGATTCCTATTTCTTTTTCTTCTCTTATTGCTATCACTAGGATTTCTGATACAATATTGAATAATATTGGTGATAGTAGGCACCCTTGTTTTCACACTGGATCTTACTGAGAAGGCTTCTAGCTCATTACATATAATACTTGTTAATGGTTTTAGGTAAACACTTCTTAACAATTTAAGGAAAAGTCCATTTATGCCCATACAGTCAAGTGTTTGCAATAGAACTGAGTATCATACTTTATTAAATGCTTTTCTGCATCTTGATTGATATTATATGATTTATAAATATATAATAGATATTTATATGATTTTTGTTCCTTTTATTATTCATACAATCAATTATGTTAAAAGTTTTCCTCATATTAAACCATTGCTGCATCCTTGGTACGAATTCCACTTGGTCCTAATGTATAATCTTTGTTACGTACTGTAATCTTTTAACTAGTATTTTATTTAGAAGTTTTGTATTCATATTCATTAATGAAATGAATCTATAATTTTCTTTCTCTGTTTTTACTTTTTTTTTAGGTATCAGTATCATATTTATGTCATAAAAGGAGTTTAATAGGACACTTTCTTTGCCTATTATTCCAAATAACTTATTTAATATTGGAATTAGTTGGTCTTTAAATAATTGATAAAATTCACATGTAAATAAATCTGGTCCTGGCATTTTTTCTTAGGAAGCTTATTCATGGCCTATCCAAATTCTTTTTCCAAAATATGTCTGTTTAGGTATTCTATTTCTACTTTTGCTAATCTGGACAGTTTGTATTTTTGTAAATATGCTTCTATTTCGCTTAAGTGGTTAAATATACTGGCATATAATTGGCCAAAAAACTCCTTATAATTGCTTTTATTTCACCTTTTTTAGTGGTCTATTCACCCTTTTCATTTTTGTCACTGGTAACTTGGCTTTCTTCTCTCTCTCTTTTTGATCATATTAACCAATGGCTTATCTATTTTATTGATTTTTCCGTAATACCAACTCCTAGTTTTCTTGTCAATGTCTTTCTAACGCTCGATTTTATTAATTCACCTTTAATTTTTTTTAGTACTTCCCTTATTTGTAGCAGAGAGGGAGCTGTTTTCATTGTTATATTGAGGTCGCTCTTTGGACTATAGAGGACAGAAGGTTTGCTAGTGTCTTGGACTAAAGAGAGCAGTCTGGAGAATATAGAGTTGGAGCATACTATACCAGGTTATCATGGGAAAAGTAGAGGAGGAAGAATGAATTCAAAAGGTAGCTAACATGGCAGCTACCGCTAGGTGGCACAGTGGATGGAGCATTGGTTCAGAGTCAGAAGGACCTGAATTCAAAAATAACCTCAGCCTGGATGATCCTGAGCAAGCTACTTAATAACTCTGATTGCCTTCAAAAAGAAGTAATATAAAGACCTCCATTTAATAAGATGAAATTTGATAGAGTTAAAAAGTAAAATTCTAAGAGAAAGGAAGCTGGGGTTTGAGGATCTGACTTCTCAGTTACTGGTAGTCTGGAATACTCCTTGATATTTTTAGGGAAACAGGAAGCTATTTGTAACTTAGTCTTCCCCCTGGTTAAGGTTTGACCTAGAAACAGGTTATCTGAATAGGTTTAGTGGGGATGGTGGCGGGTTGTTTTTAAAGTATTGTAATAGTAATCAGTTTAGCAGGATACTTAGCACTACTAAGTGCTAAGTGTGGAAGATGCAAACTGTCCCACTGTTGAGAAGGCATGAACTCCCCTGTTGATGTGGAAGAAGGGAATTGGCTGAGCCCCTGTTGATGTGGAAGAAGGGTATTGGCTGAGCCCCTGTTGATGTGGAAGAAGGGGATTGGCTGAGGTGTGTATATAAGCAAGAATTCCAGAGACAGACAGAATTTGAACACTGCTTCTGCTGAAGGAAGAATCCTGGAGACTGAGGCCAGCTGAGAGAGAGGAAGAGAGAGGGAGACAGAGAGAGAGTTTCTCTCCCAGCATCTGGAAGCTGAGAACTGAGATAGAGTTTTCCTGAGACCAGAATCTGGTGAAGCCTGCCTGGAAGGCTGAGAGGGCTTGCCTGGAAGGCTGAGAGGGCTTGCCTGGAAGGCTTGGGAGGGCTTGCCTGGAAAGCTTAGGAGGGCTTGCCTGGAAGGCTGAGAGGGCTTGCCTGAA
>JAQQSV010009262.1:0-13566 GCA_028646515.1 Pseudochirops corinnae | reverse complement strand
GAGGAGAAGAAGAAGGAGAAGAAGAAGAAGAAGGAGGAGAAGAAGAAGAAGAAGAAGAAGAAGAAGAAGAAGAAGAAGAAGAAGAGAAGAAGGAGAAATAGCAGTAGCTGGGGAATGGTTGAGATATTTGATGTGCTGATGTCGTCTGCTATCAGTAGGCCTTTCCATTCCAGATGTGGGAACTAGTATAAAGGTATCAGCTCAGAAGACAACTTATAAGCAACAGTGACTCCCACTCTAATGAGATGTAACTGGATTGGTATCCCTGTGCCAGCAAACTTATCTGGGCTTTTTGCATATCAGTGTCTCACCCAACTTTTAGTCATCGATCCAGGTGCATCTGATGTGCGGCCAGGAGATGTAAACATCGCAACCACCATCTATTTTTCAGGACTAAGTTGTGGCCCAAGACTTTGTTTGGTCCTTGTCACTGATGCCATCAGCATTCACTATGCATATTGCATTGTGCTGGGCTTGTATATGTGGAGAAAAATGAAGCAAAGGATACCAGTCCATGCCCTTGAAGTGTGACTAAGATTCTGAATCAGTGATTCCGTGTGGTTTAGACAGGGGCCCCTCCCAACACCGTGCATTCCTGAGAGTTGATATATGCAGGAAATGTAATTTAATGGAAAAAGGAAAATTTAGCCTATTCCCTCTGAATGCCCCAAAATCAGGCTGATGATTTAAAAAAAAAATCTGGTAAATCATTTGAATGTTGCAGTTACATGAACAATGCCATAGTCAATTAAAAATACTAACAGAAATGATGGAGAAATACCTCCTTTGCAGAAGCGAGGACCCTTAAATATTTATTGTTGGGTGAAGCATTGGTTAGTTTTGTTGATCTGCATCTTTTTTCTCTTACTTTTTTTGTTCTTCATTATAAGGGTTGGCTCTCTGGGTAAGAGAGGGGAGAGAGATATATCTGAAAATGAAGTTGATATAAAGACAAAATATAAAAGAACTAAAATACAATCCTTCTTACTAGATATTTCCTCTACCCCACCCATTTCCCAGCCACACAGAAATAAGGGAAGAACCACAGAAAAGACTTACTGAATCATTGAGCTTTCTTTGCCAGCTGTTCAAAATCATTGGGAAAGAGGGTGAGCTCTGATATGCAAAAAAAAGTCAAGTAAGTCAATGGGAAAAGTTGGATGCTGATAAAGTAGTATCTTTTTAGAGTGGGAGTCACTAGAGCTAGACCTTAGGGCAAAGTTTAAGGAGAATCCTAGGGATGAGAGGGGTTCAGGGCTTCTGGTTGTGGGTTGAGAATTGTGAAAGGTTTTGACTTGGGGCAGGTAGGGGTGCAGTGGATAGAGTTCTGGGCCTGCAGTCAGGAAGACTTATTTTCCTGAGTTCAAATCTGATCACGCACACACTTATTAGCTATGTGACCCTGGATAAGTCACTTACCCCCTGTTTGCCTTAGTTTCCTCATCTGTAAAATGAACTGGAGAAGGAAATGGCAAATCACTCCAGTGTCTTTGCCAAGAAAACCCCAAATGGCGTCACAAAGAGTCAGACATGGCTGAAACAACTGAATAACAAGAAGCTTTGACTTGCAATTTGGGTCTAATCCAGGATCTAGCCAGAGAAGAGTTAATGTCTTTAAGATTAGGACAAGAAGTTCTTGGAAATCTAAGGAAGGAACTAGTAAGAAATTCGACTAGGGTTACTGTGAGTAGAGAGAAGGGAAGAGATGCAAGAGATATTGTGAAGGTAGAGGGACTCAATACGTAGCAGTGCCTAGCACATAGTAGGGACTTAATCAATGTTTATTGACCTACTAACTGATTGACAGCATGGGGTGGAAAGGAGTGCTGGACTTAGTATCAGAAGGCCTGACTTGGAATCCTGGTTCTGCTCCTTATCATTTGTAAGACCCTGGGCAAATCAATTTTTGTCTATAGGCTTCAGTTTTCTCATTTGCAAAATGAGGCAGTTGGACTAGATGGCCTCTCAGGTCCCTGGCAGCCCTTTGATGCTATTTTTAGAAGATATTTATCTCAAGTCCCTATTCATTCTTCCTGATTTTCTGACAGAACCCAGTGTAATGATTGACCTAGTTTCTTGCCTCCACATTCTGGCTCCCTGCCTCCTCTACCTCCTCCCTACAGCTGAGCCTATTTTAACCCTGCTTCAGGCTTGTTTTGCCTAGGACCTTCTTTCTATCCTGGTACCAGTAACCAGGTCCCTGCCTTCCTTCCTGTAACACTGGTCTCCAATTGAAAGCCATGGTCTGCTGAGGGCTGTATGACCATCCAACTGGAGGTTGGGAAAATGGTGAGGGACAAATGAGATGATGGATGTAAAAGCGTTTTGCAGACCTTAAAGTTCATCTTTTCATTTCATCTTTTTTCTCTTCCTCCTTCCTTCCTTCCTCTCCCTTTCCCTCTCCCTCTCCTCCTCCTTCTCCTCCTCCTCCTTCTTCTCTTCCTCCCCCTCCTCCTACTTCCCTTTTTCCTCCTTCTCCTACAGATGACCAGGTTTCCATTTTGTTAGTGACTTCATTCTCTGAACCTTCTATCAAATTTCTACTGACATCAAGCTGTGTTTAGACAGAAATACAGGGATGTGCTGGTAACAATCGGTCTGCAGGTACACATACTTTTAAATTTAATCTGCATTACTGACACTTTTTAAAGCTCAGAAAATTAACAAAATAATAAATCAAACCCTGATTTGTAGCAATTGCTGGTTTCTGAGGTGCAAATGCTTACGCTGAAAATTTTATAATGGACTCACACAAGCCCTGGTTCTAGCACATCTCTAGTCATATCTCATCTTCTCCATGTGGTTTATCTCCACCCACAACCTCCACCCTTTATAGCCCAACATACCCTGACTCCACCCCTTCCACTTCTAATTAAACTTCCAACCAGAGATGTGCTCCTAAAAATTTAACAACTAGCTCTTGGGGTGGGGGCAATGTGCCAATGACACACTTTTAAGTTTAGTCTCTATTATTAACAATTTCTTAAATCTAAATAATCAACAAAACAATAAATCAAGCACTGATTTGTAGTTTTTCCATTTCTGAGGTGTAAATGGTCATCCTGAAAATTTAAGGCTGGGTATAGGTGCAAATTTTTGCAAGTTTTAAAGTGCCCTACAAAAAAACACAAGCTATCATTATCATCCTGGTCACATATGGTGGAGATCTATACACAGAGAAACACGACTCCTGGGAAAAAGCTATTAGGGTCACTGAGTATAACAACATTTTAGGTGATTGTTGTATATCTTGTGTATTCAATAAAAGTAAATGTGTCAAAATAAAATTCACCTTGTGGCTAGCTACATTGATCAAAGTAAATGAATAATGAATTACCTCTGATCATTATTTACAAGCCTGCCCTATGCTCCAGGATATACACAGGAATTCTTAAAATAATGAAAGCATATTCAATCCCATTACTCTTTGGAGAAAAAGGTTTTTTTCTTTTACCACTGACAAAAAATTAATTTTATGTTTATTTCATTTTTATCCTCTTCTTTTACACTTAATATTTTTGTGTTTCATAATTTGTGTAACACATTAGCAAAGGAGTAGATGTATATAATTTATAATTAAAGAAATAACAATACACATATTGCAGGGGCATTCTCAAAAATATTTTACAGATGGAGTGAGATAAAAAATTTTTGAGACTATTGCTACAAGAAATCACAGAATTAGACCTGGAAAGAACCTCAGGGTTAGGGAGTATTTTCTGTTCATTTTTTAGATGAGGAAATGGAGGAACTTTGCAACATATCCTCAATTTCTTGATTGTCACCTGGGAAAGAAGGAAGAGTTAATATTCCCTTAGGAGAGTGCCTGCCTGCAATGCATGCATTCTGTAGTACATATGGGAAGTCCATGAAAGCCAAGTCTATAGAAGGATGAGAAGCATGATCTGGACCTCCCCTTGCTGGTTAGGGCAGTAAAAACTTGGTGTCTTTTATGTATTTCTGTTACATTTAGATCACATTGTAATGTAGTGCTTATATTTCCATGCCTTTGGTTTTCTTAAAGGAAGAGGGGAAGGAAGAGATGAGGTAGCTGTGTCTTCCTGGCCCTTCCTCGTTGTCAAAAATGAAAGGTCATTAAAGAGAGGAGGAGCCAGAACCAGCAAAACCCCGACCCCCACTAGTCATATAGTTTTGACCCTCTACTGATGGCTCACCACAGTGACCCAGACTCTTATACAGCGCTGGGCTTAGGGATTGGGTGATGCCAAAGACATAACCAAAACATTCCAATAGCTTTCTGGGTTTCAACTTCCTCTTCAAACTCCTGGTCATTGTGAAGGGCCTAAAGCAAAGGGGTGAACTTGTCAGTGCCCTCCTCAGCTCAAAAACTTTCCATGGCTCCCCACTACCTGCCAAATAAAGGCCAGATTCATCAATCTGGCATTCAATGCCTTCAATGCTTAGTCCCCATTCTGTCTTTCCAGATGTCATTCCTATCTCCCATCACTGCCTTACACTCCAACCCAACAGGACTGTTTGAGGCAGTGGGTTGGGGGAAAGAGTACTGAGTCTGGAGGCAGAGATGGTGGAGTCAAATAGCATTTCTGACTCTTACTCCCTGTGTAACCTGAACAAATCACTTAACTTCCTAGGACTTCAGTTTTCTTGTCTATAAATTGGGGTGGTTGAGCTAGAGGACCTCTAAGGTCCCTCCCAACTGTAGGCCAGTGATCCTTTGATCCTCAATGGAGGCAGGTAGTTGATAGTCAATAATCAATGAATATTTATTTAGTTCCTACTTTGTGCCAAGCACTGGGTTAAATGTTGCCAATTAGGAGGCTGCTACAGTAATCTAGGACCATGCAGTCTGAGCTACTTGTGGTGACACTGGGAACAGAAAGCGAGGGAGAGAATCAAGAGAGGTCAGGAAGGAAGAATCCATAGGATTTGTTGACATTTTATATGGGGAGGGCCCAGCAGGTAAGGAGGAGTTAAAAAAAGACTCTGAATATTAATTCAAACAATTGGCCAAATGATTATGTTCCCTGGAGACACCTTGGAATCTCCTGTCATGGCTTAGTATTGTTCCTTCCCCTGACATCTCTGCTTAAATCCAGTCCTCTTTCAAAACTCAGTTCCAAATCATGTAGGTCCTGATTAGTATGAATAACAAAACCTATGAAGTAGTTGGATGTAATCAAATTCACATGATTTGAAGTGAAAATTGTAGATTTGGTAATTGGATCCAGCAGAAGAGATGGAATAGAATAATTTGAATAATATGATTGTGTCATGGGGTTCATCATTTGCACTATTCAGGACCTAGCTGTACTATGTGCAAAGATATAAAGACAAAACTCAATGCAATTCTTCCTCTCAAGGAGCTTGCATTTTTCTGGGGAACGGGGGTAATATAACAGATGTAGATCCAGAAATTCCAGCACTGAAATATAATAACTGTGATACTTTTTTAAAAATTTGTTTTATTCTGAACTTAACTAACACAAGCATTTTCATAACACAGTAGAATAGAAAAAAGGTGATTGTACTACTAATCTATTATATGCAAGTTGCTATTCCTTTTAAATATTAAAGTTATCATGTAACTTTCTTCCCCCCTTTTTGTTTTTTCCCCTTGTCCTAGAGATGGCTGCCATTAGACACAAATCTGTGTATTGTATATATGTATATACATACATATATGTGTGTATGTATATATATATATTTATATGTGTGTAGATTTATTTATCAGTGCTTTCTCTGGATACAGATAGTGTCTTCCTTCATAGGTCCTTTGTAGTTAATTTGGAAATTAGTCTGTTTCCAGAGATGATTGAGGAAAAAGGAAAAGAACCTATATTTTCTAAAATATTTATAGCAGCTCTCTTTATGGTGACAAATAACTGGAAATTGCAAGGATACCAATCAGTTGGAGAATTCCTAAACAAGTTATGGTATACGACTGCAATAGAACACTACTGTATTATAAGCAGTGATGAACTTGATGATCTTAGAAAAACATAGATAGACTTGCATGAAATAATGAAAAGTGAAATGAGCAGAACCAAGAGGACACTGTATACACTAACAGTGATACTGTTTTAAGAATAACTTTGAGCGTTATTCAATATTGTATTGGAAATCCTAGCAACAGCAATGAGAGGAAAAAAAGAAATAGAAGTGATCAGAACAGGAAATGAGGTAATAAAATTATCTCTTTTTGCAGATGATGTTATGATATGCTTGAAAAATCCCAAAGATTTAACTGTGCTAATCAAATAGTGGCATCACACCATAGGTGTAAATAATGGATACCAGAGTAGAGGTGGCAGTGACATGGGTCTGAGTGCCACCATCCCTTGGCATTCTCTCTTCATCATGCCCCTATGCCGGGGACCTCCTCCTTTCCCCCCATCTCTTCCAGCTTCCTTTCATGTGTTAACTTTTACCATTAGATTATAAGCTCCTCGATGGACTTTCTCTTTTTCTTATTTGTATCCCCAATACTTAGCACGATGTTTGGTACAAAGTTTGCATTTAATAAGTGTTTTCGGACTGGAGATAACATGACTGGTTGCAGATGAGAAAAACAGAGATGAATAAGAGAATGCAAATGATCCTAGAAATGAACTCATTCCTTCACTGAAGTCTTCAACCAGAGGGGCATTTAAAAATACATCAGAGAGAGAGAGAGAGAGAAAGAGAGAGAGAGAGAGAGAGAGAGAGAGAGAGAGAGAGAGAGAGAGAGAGAGAGAGAGAGAGTTAGTTATTCTTCAGGCTATTATGGAGGGAATCAAGGATGAAGGTGCATTATTCATTTGGGAATAAGTGTCAGGACAGGTTTTTCTATTTGCTTTGCTCTATAATTCTATGCCAGTGAAGTATTTCACTATTTCAAGACATGTTTCTTATCTGGTCCATTGTCATGGTAGCGAATTGGATATATAAAATGTCTGATATCCAAGATGTTATGGTATAGATTCAAATATATGAGAACAAGAACTATTCCTCAACAGATAAATGGTCAAAGGATATGAACAGATAGTTCTCAAAAAATTTCAAGGTATAAACTACCATATGAAAAAAATGCTCCAAACTATCAAAAATTAGATGAGTGCAACTTAAAACAACTCTGAGATTCTCCCTTATTACACACATTGGATTGGCAAAAATAGCAAAAAAGGAAAATGACAATTGTTGAAGGGTTTGCAGGAAACTAGGCACACTAATACACGTTGGTGGAACTATGAATTGGTCCAGCTATTTTGAAAAACAGTTGACTCATCAGTATAACAACTAGGGTTATTTACCAAAAGATTAAAAAAAAAAGAGGAAAAGGGCCCACATATACAATGATATTTATAGTATTTCTTTTTATTAAAGCAAAGAGCTGGAAATGAGTGGGGTAACCATCAACTGGAGAATGACTGAATACATTATGACAAATGAATGTAGTAGAATATCATTGCACTCATAAGATATAATGAAATCATGATTTCAGAGAAACAAGGAACACATATGAATTGAAGAGTGAAATTAGCAGAATCTGGAAAACATTTTATACAATAATATCAACACTATAAGTTAAAAACAACTTTGAAAGACAATAACTTTGATCAGTGCAATGGCCAACCATATTTCGGAGGATAGAGGATGCAGCATGTTACCCACATCCTGAAAGAAAGGTGTTGGATTCAAAGTGCAGAATGAGATAAATATTTTTGGATGTATATAACACGGTGATTTATTTTGTTTGAATATTTACATTTATTTAAAGGGTTAAAAAATTCTTCCAAGGTGGGGAGGGTCTGGAAAGATAGGGGAATTACTGATAGTGTTTAAAAAAAGGAAAGAAAAGAGTTGTTGAAGCATTTAGAAACTGCACAGGAGAGAACAGAACAAAGACTAGAAGGAAGCACAGATAAAGCATGTAGCTTTAATAGTTACACATCTAATTGTGTGTATGTTAGGGAAAAGAGTATTATATTCTTATGGGAAAAAACAAACTGTTCATAATAGAGATTTGAGGTTTTGTGTATAATCCTTGTTAACTTCTACTTTGTATATGGCAATACATATCTTTGTGTTTGTTAAATTCAGAATTTTTTTAAAAGGGGAAAAAACCCTGTTTATCTAGAACTGTGTTTGACCATAGATGTTCCCAGGTGCAGTTGGGTGGTGAAGTGAATAAAGTGCTTGACCTGGAGTATAGAAGACTCATTATACTGAATTCAAATATAGCCTCAGATACTTACTAGCTGTGTGATCCTGGGCAAGTCACTTAACCCTGTTTGCCTCAGCCTGTCATCTGTAAAATAAGCTGGGGAAGGAAAAGGCAAACCACTGCAGTATCTTTGCCAAGAAAACCCCAAATGGGGTCACAGCGAGTTGGACATGACTGCAAATGACTTAGCAACAAATTTCCAATCTCAAATTGGGCTGGTAGCTTGAGCCAGATGATATTATTATAATTATCTGGAAAAGCACTTCCCTGAAGACAAGTACTTATGAAATCCAGAGGTGAGTGTTACAAAGAGCTTCCATCATAACAGCTAGAGGAAGTAAATAGAGCAGGTGTTATTATCCCTATTTATATAAGAAAACTGAGTCTCAGAGGCTTGGTCACACAAGTATTAAGCATCCAAGCCTGAGATTTGAACCCAGATTTCCTAGCTCCAAATTCAATACTGTACCACCTAGGAAATTTGACAACAGAAAAATTTACACAAGATATATATTTATTGTAAGGATTTAAAAAATAATTTCAAGGAGGGAGGGTCCGGAAAGATATTTTATTATTTTTCTCTTGTATCCCTCACAACACCCAGCGCAGGTTGAGGAAATAATGGGGCTCTATGAGTACTTACGGATTGATGGGTTGGGTTCCCATCTATGTCCATAGCTTCACTGGTGTGGTTGGGTCAGGAGAGGCAATGGTGGTTGTGAAGAACTTTTTTTTTTGTAAAACTTAAAGATACATGAGTCATTGTTCTTCTTTTCCTCTATTTCCCCCATTTATTTATACAAATGTCATGCAATCAATCAGAATTCTATGAGATTCTAAGTCACTCTGAGTGACCCTGGAATAAGGCTAAATGGCTTCTATCAATTTAACTGGATAATTTCCTATGATTGGAGGCTTCTGTTGCTCACTTATGCTCCTTTCTAGCCATACACATACTCAGAAGTTCAAAAAAGGAAGCTTGCCTTCAGGCCCGTAGATGAATCAGGAGGCATGGTAGTCTGGTCTATGACTGCACTGATGAGGCAGGGCATGGGAATTCACACAACAGCCTCCAAACATTGAGGAGGCAAGATTGGATCAGACAAATTGTCGTTTTCCCAATAATCCTGGTAGCCTGCCCCCTGGTCCTGTGCAAACTGTTTTTGGTTGGATTCACTCTGGGTTCCAGCTTCATATGTCTGTCTCTGCTCCTCAGACTTTAACTCCCCTAAAATCTTCCTTCCCAACCTGGCCTGGCCTTTGGTTTACATGTGCTCGCCATCTTGACCCTCCTCCTGTTGCTCCTGGGAGGGATTTTCTCTCACTTCCGGTCATGGCTCTAAATCATTAAGCTTTTCATACTTCAGGAACTGAATCTTGCATTGCCTCTCCTGACCCAACCACACCAGTGAAGCTATGGACATAGATGGAAACCCAACCCATCAATCTGTAAGTACTTACAGAGCCCATGATTTCCCCAACCTATGCTGGGTGTTGTGAGGGATACAAAAGCAAAATAAGATATAGTCCATGCCCTATAAGGAATTTATAGTCTAGTTGGGGAGACAATATTTATACAACAACAAAAAAAAAGGTGGTGCAATGGATGAAGCATTAGACTTGGACCTGACTTACTAGCTGTGTGACCCTGGGCAAGTCACTTAGCTACTGCCTGCCTCAGTTTCCTTATAATACCTACCTCCCAGGGCAGTTGTGAGGATCAAACAAGATAATATTTGAAAACCTTAGAATGATATAGAAATATTTACTACTATTATTATTATTATACTAAATTGCCTGTTTCTCCCCTTGGGTAGCAGAGCTCTGTGTTAGAACAAGAGAAGCCAAGTCAGATCCCGTTTATCCCATAGCCTCCCCCTCTGAGTCTTTTGCAAGGGGCAGACCAGGGAGAGAACCTGGAATAAATCATTGATGTCAGGGCTGTCCTGGGTCTTCTTATTACAGACCTTCTGTTATACATTACAATCCAGTGTTCTGGGAACTTAGTTTAGCTAAACATACGTGGAATGTGGGACAATATCAAATGAGCAGACTAAATAGAGAACCTGGAAATATGAGATCTCTATGTCCTCACTGAAGGCTTGAGTGAGGTTACTGGAGAGGGAGAGAGATGGACTGTGGATAAGGGGTAGATGAGTCAATTAATAGGGCAATGATCAATTCAATTCACTTCAACAAACATTAATTAAATGCCTATTGATGTTTTAGGCTCTATGGATACAAAACCAAAGCAGGCCCTGGTAGTAGCACAGAGTAGGCTCTATATGAATGCTTTCCTCTTTCCCTTAATGTAATTTTTTTCTGGCATATTATTACAGCTAGTGGACTTGTACATGGGGACCTAGTATCAATTTGCTAAGATACTAAATATAGAGATTTTCCTCAGATTTCTGTGTGAAGACTTGAGTTAAAGGCAGTATGAAAGTTCCCCAAAATGTGACCTGGGACCTCCATTCTAAGGCCTTTCTAACACAAATGTAACCAATAGTCTAACCAGTTGTGGACCTTCTCAGACTTGAGAATAGATCATGGAGACTTTTGAAGGTATCCACCTTTCTGGCTTGATTTTGCCCCTATTCAGTTACAAAACTGTGACCTTTTAAAGGTAAGTCAGGTCTAGGTATTCAGTAGCTCAGCAGGCTAACAGACACTGGCAAAGAGTAGTATTGAAGCATTAAATATTTAATCAGGGCAGAAATGAGTAGTTGACAATTGAAATTAATCTCAGTCCATATATCTCCAGTTTAGGATCCCATTCTCCTTTCCCACCCCCAGACCCATCCCTACTGACCACCCTTCTTTCAGAACAGTTTGGGATTTGAACATTTCCATATCAGAGTTGTGAGTTTGGAGAGACTTGAGCACCAGGGATTCATATAAGATAGGCAGAAGTAGCTGGATGAAATTACAATTAGGTGAATTCTGAAGGAGCTAAATGGACAGACTCAAAGATGGGTGATTAATAGGGCGATGTGTCTATCCTTAGTCCTGTTCTATTCAATGCTTTCATTACTGATGTAGGTAAAGGCATAGAAGGCACACTTATCAGATTGATAGATGACACGAAGCCGGGAAGGAGCAGATATGTTGATCAGAATCAGGATACAAAAAGATCTCATTAAGTTAGAATTCTGGGTCACATTGAATATGATGAAACTGAATAGACAAAGTCTTATACTTGGACTCAAAACTCAACCACACAAAATAGACTAGGAGAGGCTGCTTAGACAATGGTTCAGTTGTAAAAAGACCCATAAGAATCAGCAATTTCACATGGTAGTCAACATTTTTTCTTAAAATAAGAAAGAATCTCCGAGGATCTTTAATCCTGACCTTTCATTTTGTAAATCAGGAAACTGAGGGCAAGAGTGGGGAAGGATTTGAACTCAAGTCCTCAGACTGTTCTTCTGTGCAATCCTTAGTCCTTCATCTCTTTCCAGGCATGTCATGCACTTGATTTTCTTGGTACTTTTCATACAGAGCAACAAACATTAGTAATGTAATCATATGTTTCCTTCTGAGTTGTTTTTCAATTGTGTCAAACTCTTTGTGAACCCATTTGCGGTATTTTTGGCAAAGATACTTTTCCTTTAGGGGAAGAGAATTCATTTCTTCCTCCAGCTCATTTTCCAGTTGATGAATGGAGACAAACAGGGCGAAGTACTTGCCCAGGGTCACACAGCTAGTAAGTGTCTAAGGATAGATTTAAACTCATAAAGATGAACCTTCTTGACTCCAGGCCCAGCATTCTCCACTGTGCCACCTAGCTGCCCCATACTTTCACAGAATTAAAACAGACATTAATTTGTATCCTGTAGTTATTTGCTTGTAGCATTAAGAGACTAAGGATATTTGTTAGAGAAAATGGTTCAGCAATTTCATTATTGGCTTATTAGTACAGGACTCATTTTAACTTACTATAATTATTAAGCTTTATTGCTCATGGTTATTGCCCATAGGACTGTTTGAATTCCTTAGCTTGGCATTCTATATACAGACATAAAACACTGTGTATCAGGAATAGTGCTAAGGGCTGGGCACAAAAATACAAGCAAGCAAGACAGCTCCATGCTCTCAAAGAGCTTATATTCTAATAGAGGAAGGACAATTATTAAAGGGGATCCAGAAACGGGGAAAGTACCCGTACCTGGCAAGCGTGGAAACTTCTTACTGTCAATCTATGTAAAGCTTAGGTTCCAGAGAAACTAGTTCACTTCTGATTCCTCAGAAACATTTGTTCAGTCCTTTCTCTCTACCCCATACCCTCCCACTGAAATTCTAGCCATCCTTCAAGACCCCCTTCAAATGCCACCATCTCCATGGAGATACCCAGATCCTTCCAATACGAAGTATTCTCTCTCTCCCTCTCAATTCCTATAGTCTTTATTAGATACACTACTCATATTTGCCATTTAGGCATCATGGTCTAGTTTCAAGCTGGGTATTGGTGAGAGGAAACACTAAGCTGAGGATTTTCCCAATATATGACCTTTAGCTTCTTCTCGGTCAGCTGATGACTATTTTGTTTTAAAAACAAAAGATAAAAAACAAGCAAACCTTCCTGTTTTTTCTTTCTCTTTTGACTCAGATGAGAAATCTTGGACTATTTCATTATATAAATACCCTAGTAATGATGACAGTAGCATTCATGGGGTGCTTCAAGGTTTAGGAAATACTTTATAAGTATCTCATAATATCAATCTCCTATATAAATATCTCATTTAATTCTCCTAACAACCCCGTGAGGGAATGCTTTTGTTATACTCTCTTAAAATTATTATGCCCATTTTATAGTTGAAGAAACTGTGACTGAGATAAATTAAGTGATTTGTCTAAGACCACATGGTATGAACTCAAGTTGTCCAGGCTGTAAATCCAGCAATCCATCACCTTACTGCACAATCTAGTTTTTCCCAGTCAGTCCTTAGGGGAAGACATTCTTTTTTCATTAAAAGGATATTAATGAATATATGGCTATTAATGCTATACAGCAAGGACCTGGGATTCCACAGCTGGAGCTGAAGGGCACCTCAGGGACTCTCTATTCAAGTTGTGGTTGAAGAAGAATCTTGAGAGTGCGCCTGTCAAGAGTGCATCTCATCGAGGGGGCGGAGCCAAGATGGCGGCGTAGCAGCAGCAACATATCGCAGCTCTCACATAGCCACCCCAAAATACCCATGGAATAGGACTCTAAACCAATTCTAGAACTCCAAAACGCACACAAAGATACTTCCCACTAAAGTCAGCTCGGCTACGAGGAACCATATCAGCACTGTGAACCGAAACCAGCCTGGCCTGAAGCCTCGGCTATGACCCAGGGGCGGCTGGACGGGAGCAGCGGAGGAGCCTCTCAGGTGAGC
>JAQQSV010009261.1:0-13566 GCA_028646515.1 Pseudochirops corinnae | reverse complement strand
GACAGAGAGGGAAAAGAAGAGGGAGTGAGAGAGAGACAGAGAGAGACAAAGAGAGAGAGCGAGAGAGAGAGAGAGAGAGAGAGAGAGAGAGAGAGAGAGGAGAGAGAGAGAGGAGAGAGAGAGACAGAGACAGAGAAAGAGAGAGAGAGAGAGAGAAGGCAAGGGAGAAGTAGGAAGAGAAGAATGTGATGAGAAAAGGAGTAATGTAAATTAAGTGTGAATAGCTAAGGCTTTGCAGGTTTTTGGAATAAGCTAAATTAATGAGATAGTGTGAGCTTGGGAAGCTGTCCCATGGCTCAGATAGAATTCTTAAAACCATTTTGTCCCACATTTTTAGGGAAAACATCACCAGCAACAACAATAACAAAATAACAAAGCAACTCCACACAGATACAATGGGAACATCACCACAGGGTGAGGAAATCTGCTGGGTTTACTTTAGCAGATGCCAACCTAGGACTGAGGCACATGTATACCCTCTATGAGGAGAGGCTGGTTTTTTATACTTTGAATGTAAATGATCACCCCAGGTAAAGCAGCAGCTCATCTTAGCCTCAATGCTCTCTATGCAGCACACTAAGACAAGCATCGCTGCCTCAGGCACTCTATCCTCAAGTGTTAACATTGCATTGCATTGGCTAAAAATAAATATTTTCCAAAAACACATACATAAGAACCGTATTCAGGACAGTTTAAACTTGAAGTCCGTGAAGTTTGGGGAAGACACATTTTAGAGATACCACAATGGCTATACATAGATGTCTCATTCCTCAAACTAAAAGAAAAGTACAAGGATATATTTTTTAAAATAAATTTTAATTATGCTTTTGAAAGGAATACTCTCTACCTTCCCTTGCCATATTTAGGGTTAGGTAGAGTTTTTATTTTTGTCTTTGTTTTTCTTTTTGTTTTTTGTTCTTTGTTTTGTTTGTTTGTTTGTTTTCCCCTGAAAGGTAATAAAACTATCTCTGGGGCTTGATTGACTCAGAGGGCCGAGGTTTGAGCTGCCCCTCCCTTGATGCAGCTTCCTAATAGCCTCTGGTAATAGCGACTTTATTGATAAGTAAGTGCATTAAAGATCAGGTAGGTGATACAGTGGATACAGAATTGGGCTTAGAACCAGGAAGACCCATCTTCCTGAGTTCAAGTCTGGCCTCAGACACTTAATAACAAGTCCGTTAACCCTCACTTCAGTGTCCTCATTTATAAAATGATCTGCAAAAGAAAATAGCAAACTACTCCAATATCTTTCCCAAGAAATCCAAAAATGACAAATCTCAAAGACAAAAAAAGACATTAAAAGTTCCATTCAGGTGGAGTGAGAGAGGGTGCTCTCTAGAGTCGGTGTACATCCAAAAATGGTAAATGTTATTACATGCCACAAGATATCAGACGGATTTCATTAGGGACTAGAGACACCTTTGTCAACCCAAGTATGTCCTGGTTGAATCTTTTTTCTATTCTATGCCTTAATAAAACGACTTTTTGTTAACTGAAGAATGACCAATGAGTGCCTCATAATTGAGCTAAAAGGGTACTAGATTGGAAGAATGCTTTATTTTTTCTTACATTCTCAGTCGTTTTCTGATATGTATCTCCTCAATTCCTACCATAGTACTTAACTTTAACAAACAAAGCTGCTAAGTAAAATTGGCTAACGTAGTGACTATTTCCATAAGAGATTTGACCTCAGTAATTCACCTTCGCTTTCTTAATCCCATCATGAAGATGCTAGCGCATTTCATCCACCATCCTTTGGAACCAATATGGGTCATTTAATTTCATCTGAGGTCAATGGCCTTTTACTATTGTCCCTTTTACATGGTCCCCTTTTTATTTTAATTTTAGAATTTCTCTTAGGAAGTTATAGTCACGACTTAAATTTTGGTGGAATGTTATAGTTTCTTAGGAGGAAAAATAATCTGGTCTGGTTGTTGTTTTATGAGAGACTAGTAAACATTAAATAGAAAAGGTTCAATGATATAATATGGTTAGATAGAACATCTAGGATCTAGCTTAAGCTCTGACATTACTTAGATATATGACCTGGGGAAAGTCATTTGTCCTCTCTAGGCCTCCAGATTTTAATTCGAAAAATGACAGGTTTAAACTGAAGTATCTCTCAGATCTCTTTCCATTTCTAACATTCTGAGAATTAAATGGCTGGTAAGTCTGCCTACAGGTTTAGAAGGTCTGAGGAGAGAGAAATGACTTTGGGGAAAGGCAGAGACCAAAGAAGACTGGAGAAAGCTTACTGACAAAGAGGAGTTCCTAGAAAATGCTAGCATAAACTCAGAGCTCTCTCTCTATTCCCACTCCCACACACTGATTATTTCTGACCCTAGGACAGGCATATGTGGAGTCTGAAGGAGAAGGTTCTGTGCTCATCTTGAATGAACAAGGAGATAACTAGGCACATATGAACAACAAGGAAAAAAGAAAAAAGATTATCCAAGCCCTGAAATCAAAGTGGGAAAAGTCAGGTAGATTTATATTTATTTTTTTTACTTATATTTATTTTTAAAAGGCAAAGTTCAGAAGAACCAAATCCCAGCCCAAACTGATGGATAGAGTCCTTCCTTTTTATGTAAGGGACTGCAAAGCAGTTTTTGCAGTTCTACAAATAAAAAGACAAACAGATCAGCTCCTCCAAGGCACACCAAACTGCTGTGTGCTGCCAATCTCCATTAAATAGATTTCCACAATAGGATTATATTTTACTCATTATAAATTCATAATACAGGGTAGACTCACTATTTTTGTGCTGACTCCAGCTTTATATGTGTCAGAGCTCTTTGACTATAGTACATTAGCTCAGCACTACGTTCTACTGCAATCTGATTGTATTTCAACTGCTTTATTCTAGAACATTTTTT
This sequence comes from Pseudochirops corinnae, assembly GCA_028646515.1. Lineage (NCBI taxonomy): Eukaryota > Metazoa > Chordata > Mammalia > Diprotodontia > Pseudocheiridae > Pseudochirops > Pseudochirops corinnae. The sequence goes on along the minus strand of JAQQSV010009261.1, from coordinate 10,690 downwards.
TTCCAAAAAAAAAAAAAAAAAAAAAGTTGCCTGTTGGCTCAGAGAACCTCAGTCCCATACTACCTTCAAATGTATACCAACAATTCCTCATTATTTAATGAAAATATTTTCTCAGGGATGCTTCCATTTAATTTAGGACATTTGAGTCTTCTTGTACAAAATGACTAATATGGAAATGTTTTCCATAATTGCACATGTATGACCTATATCTGATTGCTTACTATCTTATGGATGAGGGAGGGGAGGGAAGGACAGGGGAAGAACTTTAAATAAAAATTGGGAAAAAAAACTGTGTGAAGGGGGGAGGGGAAATGACTTTCTAGTACCTCTTTTTCTACATTTTTAGGAGGTTAGGAGAAGAAGGAAAAAAAGCCCTTAACTAGAGCCATCATACCATTCAACAAAGATTAATACCTCTTAGAAGGATTATATTTAGCACCTGACACTGCATTTTGTAACTGCTTTATAATCACCTTTCGGTTTGCTAACCTTCTCAACAAATCCCTGAGTTGGTGAATTAGCAATCACAGCCCTCCCTACTTCTTAGCTGGGGAGAGTGAAGAGAGACCAAGGTGAAATGACATGGATTATGATATAGAAAAAAAAGTAAGAAAGAAATATTTTCCCACCCCTAAGAACACTTTACAATTTATGAAATTTTTTCTTCTTGTGATATAGCAGATTATCTCATCATAATACCTTGGGCATGTTACTTATCCTGCCTTGGCCTCAGTTTCCTCAACTGTAAGTGAGGGGCTTGTCCTCTGAACCTATTGTTTTTTATTGATGAAAAGATAGAGTACCAGAGAGGTTAAGTGATATGCTCGTGTTAGAGATGAACAAAGACCTAGGTCTTCTGCCTTTAGGCCTTTAGAAAGGCCAGTGGTCTTTCTTCTTTGTCTCCATAGCACCCCCAGAAAAACCACTCATAACTCCAGACTGTTCCTTCCCAAACTTCTCAAAGTTACACCAGCTGTTTGTGCACAATGCCTACTCTGTTTTAGATGAGAGATTCAATAAAGATGGTGATGGCCTATTTGTACTACCCTCATTATGGCAATCATTGTGTAAGAAGAATATTTGGAAATAACTTTTGATTATTTGATTATTCCAAATGTTCTTTTGGAATATCTCTCCTAGGGAAGCTGTCCAAGAAGATGACAATGAAAAACCAGGCACTTATCTCAATCTTTTTCCAGTGAGGTGACCTACAAAGGGTAACAACCTTAAAATCAGATCCCACAGGATCTTATACATACATTTTTACCTGCTGTATACTAGGCACTGCACTAAGTGTTTTTTATAAATATTATCCCATTCAGTCTTCACACAACTCTGGGAGGTGTTATTATTATTGAGAAAACTGAGGCAGGTATAGTTTAAGTGACTTATTCACAGTCACTTAGCTAGCAAGTATTTGAGGCTAGATTTGAACTTAGGTCTTCCTGACTCCGGGTCCAGTGCTCCATCTGCTGTGCCCCCAGCTGCTTAAAAAGGATCAAAGAGATCTAACCCAATACTCTCATTTTAAAAATGAGTAAACAGAGTCATAGAGTGAGGAATTGACTTTCCTAAAATCACCTACTTAGTAACAGGGAGAGAAAGGATTTGGAATCAGATTGTAAAACTCCAAATCTTCTCATTGCTATAACACACTTTTTACTGTAACCATGATTCCTTGGTAAGCCTCCACTCTAACCCTTACTATATGAACTTGAGTTCATATTGTCACTTGACTCAGAAGTTTAGACTTAGAGTATTCTGCAGTACATAGGGCAGCTAAGTGATACAATGGGTAGAGTGCCAGGCCTGGTGTCAGGAAGACTCAACTTCCTGAGTTCAAATCTGGTCTCAGATATTTATCAGATGCATGACCTTAGATAAGTTACTTAACCCTGTGTGTCTTAGTTTCCTCATCTGTAAAGTGAGCTAGAAAGGAAAACGACAAGCTGCTCCAGTATCTTTGCCAAGAAAATTTGAAAGGGAGTCATGAAGAGTCAGACATGACTAGAAATGACTGAACAATAACATTTTGCAATAGAAAAGAATGATAGTGGAAGAAGACAAAAAATCACCAACAAGTAAGGATTATCTCGGAATTCTGGGTAATGAGTCAAGTCAGTTGCTCCCTGGTGACCAATTTTGATCTAATGACTTCTCCTTTCTACCTCTACTACAGAGAATTACAATGGCACCACCCATCACATTGTTACCCATCATTTACCTCAAAAGAGATAGCACAGGTTTTCTGGAATGCTGGGGCTTAAAGGAAACTTAGGATTCAGACCAGCCCCCTCATTTTACATGCAAGAGGCACCTAGGTAATACAGTGAATAGAGCACTGGGCTAGAAGTCAGGAAGACCTGAACTCATATCAAGCCTCAGACCCTAAAACAGCTGTGTGACCCTGGACAAATCACGTAAGCACTTCCTGCCTCAGTTTCTTCATCTGTAAAATATGGATAATAATAGCACCTACCTCCCAAGGTTGCTTGTGAAGATCAAATACGATAATACCTGTAAAGTACTTAGCACACAGACTAGCACAGAGTAGGTGAATAATAAAACTTTGTTCCCCCCCACCCATAAAGAAACTGAGACTTGTCCAGGGGCATGCAGCAAGCTAGTGCCTGACTCAGTTCTGGATTTCAGGTCCCTTCCTTTAATTCCCTGCTAACCCTAAGATGGCATGATATTCTAGTTGAGTATTTTTTTTTTCTTTCCCATGAGCTCACAGAGACAGGATAGGCAGTGTAATTGGGGCTGCCACAGAGAGAAAGAATAAGGATCAAATCAGAAGTCTGACCCTGCTAGGCAGTTCCCTGTTCTCCTCTCTCCTCCTCCCTTCTGCCTGCTGCATTACTAGCAATCTCACTCTCCTCTTCCCAGGGACAACAGGAGGAAGGTTAAGGCAAAGCAATGCTCAAATCGCATCTAGAAAGAGCTGCAATGCACCAGCGTGGCATATGGACCCTCTCAACATGATTCGTCACTTCTCTGCTGCTGCATCATGTTCCCTGAGTCTTTTTGGCAGAGCCCACCTTTTCCCTGTACCAGAGCACCCAGGTCTGACAAAGGGGATCCTGCCACATTTATATTTCATGACCTTTAATTTTCCAACTGAGCTTGCAGTTTCCCTGTTCTGAACTATATCCAGGCCACACTAAACAGAGTCACAGTGCAGTGTCCATTCTGCATTCCTACCACTGCTGTCTCCTGACAACTATCTATTCATTCCTTCATTCATTCAACATCAACTAAGCCACCTAGAATGTGCCAGTCACTGTGTTAGGAGCTAGAGATGCAGAGTAACTACTCAGGGTTCAAGCTAAGCTTGGGATGCTCTACAAAGACAAAAACAAAACATTCCTTAAGGAATTTACATTCTACTTGAGAGATGGAGAGTGTGGGTGGGTGCTGGGGTACAGACTTGGAGGGATGTCACCTGCACTGGTAATTTCATTGCCATAAGGGGCTCACTGATATACAGAATTCAGGTTGAAAGAGTTCCTCTACTAATGTAGGCTGGCATCTTCTCTTCATTTAATCTAAGAGAGCTTCCTAAAGCACAAATCATAGAGCTTGTACTCATCAGAACTTGAACCTTAGTCTTTCTAGCCCTAAAGCCATTTACAGATGAATTAATTTTAAAAAACTATAAAAAAGAAATATAATTCTGGGAAGAGGTGAGTCCTAACAACTTGGGAGGTGTGATGGGATCTAAAACAGTTCAAAGAAAGAAAATATCTCCTTGAGCAATTTTAAAGGACTCTTGTTAAGAAACTGTCAATAACCCACTCCACTGACTGGGCATGTTCTCAATCAATTACATCATCCCAGAGCCTATAGTGCTATTTATTCCAAATGCTGCCCTGGCTCTTTTTTACTAACAATGCTCCTCATTTCTCTACTCCTGCTTCAAGCACAATCATTCAGAGTATTAGTGCTCTGGGCTTTGAGTTGGGAAGATGTAGGTTCAAATCCCATCCTAGACAGTTTTTAATGCCTTAGTTTCCCCATTTGTAAAATGAGAAATTTAGACTTGATGGCCTTGAAGACCCCTTCCAGCCCTAAATCTGTGAGCCCATGACCCAAACTGGTCTCTTTCTTCCTATAACTCATCATCGACCTGGTGAAAGATTTGCATCACTGTTCCAATCTCAACATCTCAAGGTCTATTTATTTCAACCCAGTTTTCTATTCCTTACACAAAACTCAAAATAGCTTTTTGGGGATCCAAATCCACTCCTAGCATATAGCATCACCCCTTTACACAAGCTAGCCCAGAGTGAGTGTGGCTTATCATTCCTTCTTTTAAAAGAGTATCTTTCTTTTGTTTGTCCTCTGGTCTCAGAATAGTCTCTCCCAGGATACTGGATATTTCAAATAACTTCCTTCACTTCTCTTCCCTCCAACGTCAAAACATTTATTTCAGAGCTCTACCACAAGCTTTCTGGAGTATGTGGATCAGGTTAAAAAAACTGTAATATTCATTTAAAAATATGTTTAGGCCTTCAGTGCCAGCCTTCCTTCTCTATTTGCTTCAAACCTGACCTTTCTTGATCTGTATGTGGTAATAGCAAAAGCACCTTACAATAAAAAATGACCAGCTAGAGCAGGCAATGTGGGATGCATTGCGGGTTCATAAAACATTTTCTTCCATCTATCACTATTGTTCCAGTAGACTTGATAATAGTCTCCGATTATGCTGTGTGAAGGTTCAAGGTGAGGGTATGGGTCATTGTCGGAAAGCCTTAAGTAGCTCAGACAAGCAGATTTATGCACTTCAGACCCACTGAACTAGCTTAGGGAACAAAATACAAAAATGGTCCTTTTCCTTGATTTATGATACTAATAGAGGAATTTACTTCTCATTGGTTGAGGACTGGGTTTTTGGGTTTGTTTGGGGGCTTTTTTGCACCAAACTAGTTCCATGGTGTGTGATGGGCATATTTAATATTTAATCAAAAGCAGCCTTAGTTCAATAGAGTCAAATGAAAGGAAACAAATACTCCGAATAGCTGGGAATCATAAAATAAAATTTCTTGTAGCAGTTTTTTTTTTAACCTGAAAGAAGCAATCAGGTTAGGAGAAATAAAAGGAGTGCTTGTACCATGCCTGCCTTTTAGTTTTAAAAAAATTCCATTTATAGCACTAGCGTTGATCATCTAAATCTTAGAAAGCAGAAGGAGACAATTACCAGACCACTGAGTTTTAACTCCCGGTAGTTTCCTTTGACATTTTATGTGACCTTGGCCATGGTAGTTCCCTACTTATAAAAGAAAATTAATATACAGCAATAGAAGTTGAATGCCAAAATGCAAAGTCTTGACATGGGAGGTGTTACCATTGATCAACATAGAGACAATGTTCCCATTAGCAGGAGACTAGCAAGGAATCATTTATGAAGTAGGGAGTAATGAAGCTTTTATCAGCCAGGCACCAGGACTATAACACATGCATTTAGACAGGGACGCATATTAATTTTTCTGTAAAATTGAAAAATAGCTTGCATGACTAGTTCTGAGTAGTTATTTTGGTCTCTTAATTAAGCAGAGAGATGTACTGGATGGAAGATACATGTCTAAAAGCTTTCTCTTCCCACTACACTAAGAACATGAGTAGCTTTCAAAATTCTATATTTATAAGTGGAGATGGGAATAGAGAAAAGGTTCAAAATAAGCCAGACCAGAAATGTAATTGGAAGGAATTTCAAAGGACTTTGGATCTCTTCTCTCTCTCCCCAGAACATATATATATTTTTTGTATTTTTTATTTTAAACTTAAATACAAAATAAGAAAAGAAACAAATTTAAATACAAAATAAAAGAAATAAAAACATTTCCATGAGCATAGTAGAACATAAAGAGAATTCAAAATATAAAGCAATAAATTTTCATTTCTAGAAAGCCTATATAATAAACATTACACATTGTGTTCAAAGATGTCCATCTTTTCTTTATTTCCTTGTAGATTTTATTTTCTTGGACATATACATTTTTAAAGAAATATTAGTGGAATTTTCAAGAAAAAATACCCTCCATTTCCCTGGTTAGAGAAGTCAAATATGGTATTTGATACATAGAAAGGTCCATCCATCAGACAGTGGCCTTCCTCATCCAATATGGTTCCATCTCTTCCATGTAAACAAAACATTATATAAAATTGGATGTATATGCATATATATTTAATATATAAATGTATTTAAATATATGTACATATATATAAATGTGAGCAAAGCTTCTCAGGGATAGAAATAAATGATTGTTCTACGAATGTTGAAAAAGGCAACAGAGACAGAGGTTTGAGGATTTAAATGATCAATGTCAACTAACAAGACACATTAAAAGTTCATTGAGTCTCTCTTCTTTTCACCAAGTCACATTATACCCTATCACAGAAACAAACAAAATTCTTACCCCCTCCACCACCACAGAAAATATTATATTTTGTAAACTTTCTCCAGTTACTCATTTTAACGTTCAAAGTAAGTCTTACTATCAAAAAAGTCTTCCTTATATCTAGCCCAATTTTCTTCAATGTCCTGTTGCTAATCAGGATACACAGGAGATCAGAATTCTCAAATACTGTGCCAGAGGAAATATAAGATTTATCAGCTCCTCTCCCATGGGAAAACCTTTGACTATGGACCTGGATTCAGAATGTGTGGCTGCAGGGTGGGGCATACCCATGGTTTGGGCAGTGTTTTTGTAATTTCTGTCCTTCTTATAGCTTCTCAGTAAATATCTTTTTATAAAAGCTAAATAATGTTAATTGTTTGATCAATATTGAGAAGTATCCCAGTTAGGGATTTATGATTGATAATATAAGTTACAACTCTTCAGGACTCAAATTAAAATCATAAGTGGAGCTGTACTCAGTCATTTGGAGGACTTAACCTACCAGACTAGGTGTAATGTGGAAGAGTAAGCCCAGAAAGAAATATTATATTTGGGAAGTTATTTAAGATAAATTTTTGATCCTTTGCAGTTTCAAGGTTTCATTGGAGAGATTCTCTATCTAAGATTCTCATTATTGGATACTCTCATTTTCAAGAATCATAGGAGTTAGGTTAGCATATTTTCTCTTGTTGTAGACTGTTAATTGTATAGTCATAGTTTTTGTGTATTTCCTTCATGAGTAAGACCAATTCCTTTGAGATCTTTGAGATAAATGTTTTCTTGTTTTAACACTTATGTACTATTATCTATTGTCTTCCTATAGTCATTAGTTCAAGATACCCCAACTACTCAGTTGTAGACAGTACATAAATATTCATTTCATATCTTTTTCTTTTCCATCCCTTTATTTAAATCTACTTTTAAGCAGAGCTGGATTGTCTGCCTTATTCTGAGATCCTTACAGATTGTAGAGTCATAGGATAACTTTTGTCTGCTGGTCTAACATCCTGAAATAATAAGTTTCAAGTGCTTAGTCCTTGTGAAAACCCCACATGTTTAGGGCTTACCTAATCATGCTTCCATTCTTCTCATAATAAACCTACTTGCCTTATTATTGACTGAGCTTAGAGTTCTGATTTGCCATTGCAATGCCAGGTATCCTTTGGGGAAACTGGTTGTCCTTTGCTGTTAGGAACTCAGAAGAAATTAGCCTTGATTTCCATGAATATTACAAGTGGAACAAGGAATCCTGAAGAAATTTCAGTGTACTCCTCTGCATAAATAGACAACTAGAGGATTTGTTCATACTCTAAGCTCTGTGTCCTGAGGGAATCATGGAAAAAGATGTACCCAGTATCATTTAGTTTTTACCTGAGGGTAAAGGGATCATTTCCCATCAATTGGAGATCCTAAATCCTTGTGGGGAGAGATGTATATTCCAGCAGGCTCTAGAGGTCCAGTTTCCTTTTGAAATAGGAATGTTTTTCTTTTCCTTTTTCTTTTCTTTGTTGCCACCAGTCTGGGAAAGGCTTTTTTGACCACAGAGATAGGTCCTTACTAAGTACTTTAGTAAGTACTGAGTACTAAGTTAAGTAACTTTTATGGACTTAAAAAAAATGTTCTGGGGGTGGAACCAAGATAGTGGAGTGAAAGCAAGATCTCACCTGAACTCCATGAACTCCTTCAATAACCTCTAAAAAGTGAATATGAATGTATTTTAGAGTGGCAGAATCCATTGGGAGACAGAGCATAGAAGATTTTCAGTCCAGGAAGCTGTGCACATGGGACTTGGCAGGTGAAGCATGGAGCAGGAGCTGAGACCCAACCAGAGCTGAGCCAGAGCAAGCCCAGGCAAGCTGATTCAACTATCACAGGGAAAATTCCCCAGACCTTTCACCACAGGACAGGGGATCTCTCAGAGTGGGGTAAGAGAAAGCTCATGGCCTGCAGCAGCAGCAGCTAATTCTGGGGCTACCAACGCACAGGCTGGATGTTTGAAAATCAAATACCTGAGCTCCCAGGAGCCAAGATGTCAGAGTAAACCCTAGTTGCTCCACTCTCTCCCTAAAACCCTGAAAACCAAGATAATATTGCCTCAGAATAAAATCTTAAAATAGCTTAACCCTAGACAGGCTTGGGACTCCGAGAGGAAGGGTGTGGCTGTGGCTGTGGCTATGGCTGTGCCGAGGCTAAGGCGCAGGGCAAGAGCTGTCCCAACAAGCCCCTTCTCAGCTGACCAGCAGGAAATCCTGAACTCCAGGGGATGGAGCCAGAAAGCACTAACAGCAGAACCTCAGGTGTACCTTAGCACAACCAGGAAACCAGCAGACACCAGTGCTGCTGGCCATCAGCAGCCGAACCTTCCTGAGTTTCAGCCTAGGGGCTGGGAAGTAGAATCCTGAAGCAGGTAGGCCACCCCTCCCCCACACCTTATACTGTGAGTTTCAGAGTAACCTTAGGGCAATTCAGAAAGCCCTGGCCTTGGCCTCAGTCTAGACACAGCACACAAAGCCAATAACCAGATCCCTAGCTCCCAGCATAAGAAGTGTGGGTCAGAGTCCTCTATACCCCAGAAGCAAAAATCTACTTTAAAGGCCAGGAAATAGGAAACCACAATGGAAAAGAGGCAATTTCCAAGAATGAAAATGATTGAATCCTTTTATAGTGAGTGAGAAGAACCAAATTCACAAGGAGTCGGTCAGCATTGACTCTATACCCAACTCTAAAACATCACCAGGGAATATGAATTGGTCTCAATTCTAGAAAGCATTCTTGGGAGAGCTCAAAAAGGATTTTAAAAGCCAAATCAGAGAGGTAGAAGATAAACTGTCTAATTATTTTAAAATTATACTCACCAGAATAGAAAAAAAAATTTACTGAAGAAAACATTTCCTTAGAAAGTAAAATTTGTGAAACTGGAAAAGAGGTACAAAATCCATCTGGAGAAAAGAACTCCCTAACAACAAAATCTGAACATATAGCAAAGAAACTTCAAAAAATAATCAAGGAAAATAATTTTCTAAAAATTAGAATTGGTCAATTTAAAGCTAATGACTCAATGAGGTATCAAGAATCAGTCAAACATGGGGACGGAGTCAAGATAGCAGCGTAGAAGCAGCAAAACTCCAGTGATCCCCCCATAACCACCTCAAATACCTATAAAATATGACTCTAAACAAATCTTAGAGCTCCAGAATGCACAAAAGGACAGAGAAACAAAGTTCCCACTGAAGGCAGGCTGGCAAGCAGATGGAAAGTTCATTGCAGTATGCTGGGAGCCCAGACCAGCACCACATGAACCCGCAGCTGTAGCCCAAGGCACGGACAAGGACAAACCGTGGCTGGAGCTTTCAGGAGAGTGGATCACTGGCAGCTGTGGTGGTTTCCAGAATTATAAACCCATAAGAGACAAGGACAAAGGGAAAGGTCAGTGGAACTCCGCTAAATTATGGGGAGAGGGTCCAGCCAACTGTCCCAGGGCTAGAAGCAGCTGAAGTGGTGGCTCTGCAGCTGCCTCCATGTGGCTGCTTCAGAGCTCGCACCCTGTAGATTGCAAGGAGGCCAAGCAATCATTCAGAGGCTAAGTGCTCTTGCCTTGAGCTGCTTGGATTGGATTGTGGTTTTGGGTGGTGGTCCTGAGGTGCGTTTTCAGTGAGCCAAAGCTGGTGGGGGCTGTAGAGACTGTGGCCTCCAAATAGCTCCAGCAGCTGCAAAAACCTCAGTGATTTGGGACAAAGTGCTCCCCTCTGAAAGCACAGTTCTATGGAACTCAAAAGCAAAGTAACTGACTGGCAAGGTGAGCAGGCAAATGAAGCAAAGTAAGAACAACAATCCAACTTTAGATTCCCTTTTTAGGGACAAAAAGGATCAAAGCATGGAACGGGAGGAAGACAACACAGTCAGAACTCCTGCAGCAAAAGCTTCCAAGAAAAATGGAAATTTATTACAGGCCATAGAGGAGTTTAAGAAGGATTTTGGAAACCAAATAAGAGAAGTGGAGGAAAAATTGGGAAGAGAAATGACAATGATGCAAAAAAATCATGAAAAGAGAGTCAACAACTTGACTGAAGAAAATAACACCTTAAAAAATAGGTTAACTCAAATGGCAAAAGAGGCTCAAAAAGTCAATGAGGAGAAAAATGCCTTAAAAATTCGAATTTTCCAGATGGAAAAAGAATCTCAAAAGCTTACTGAAGAGAATAATTCCTTCAGAATTAGACTGGAGCAAATGGAAGCAAATGACTTTATGAGAAATCAAGATACTATTAAACAGATCCAAACAAATGAAA
>JAQQSV010009260.1:0-13566 GCA_028646515.1 Pseudochirops corinnae | reverse complement strand
AGGAATTAAAGTTAATAAATTATAAAATAATGAATTAAAAAATTAATACATTTACAGTTTTGGAATTAGTACTTTTAAAGTACTTTTGGAATTAGTAATTTAATTAGTACTTTTTAAAGGAAACCACAAAAATTAAATATAACTTGTGAGTATTATTTTGGCCTCATTATGTGTATATATGTATGTATCTATTATATATAATTGATTATAATCTGATTTGGTGATTACGTGACATAAGACTGATTTGTGTTTGAATATGTAGGTGGTTTATGGAACATATTTTATTATTTTATAATTTCTCCTCATGAGACTATCATTTGAGGATCTGATTGGTTTAATCCTACACATGCACACACAAATGCATACATATATACAAATATGTTTGTATATGTATACATGTACACTCACCTACATGTCCAAAACCAATTTGATTTGCAAAAACCTGGGAAACTTATCTTTATAACTTAAACTCACAAAAAATAACATGTTCCTTATATAAATCCAGAGGTCATATCTTACTGATTTAACAGTTTGCATTTATTAAATAATAATTTTTGTGCAAGTCAATATGTTTACTTGTAGGGATATACATATGAATATTACATACATACCTCAAGGAAAACATGTATACAGACAAGTACAATAAGATATCTAAAATGAAATAAGTTGAAAGAGACATTCAGGGGAATATTTAAAGAGATAGAAAGAACACTTTATCATCACTATCTCCCAATTGCCTAGCATTTTAGTGGACACACTATTGAGTGTTTAATATGTGTCTTGAAGGTTAAATGAATATATTATTCATTATATGTGAATGCCACTTCAAAGCCTCTAACATCAGAATGTCATCCTTTGAAAGTTCTTCCTCGATGGAAAGTTTTCAAAAAGACTCCTAAGTTAGGAACATGTTACTGGAAGAAAGTTAAGAAAGGCTCTCATGGTTGGTCCACAAGGGACAACTTTTCCCCCAAGGTAACAATTCATTAAGGGAATTTCAATATGCCAAAGGAGAATTGAGATTTGCCTCTATGATATATTGACAGTGATGTAATAATGGATTCTGAGAATATTAAACCCTGAGGTTTATATTAAATTGTAATATTCTTCCTGAAATATTAGCATTATTTTATTTATTTTGGTTCTTATTGTGTGTGGTATGGGAACCCCAAAAAAGCCATACCCAAAATTGAAAAGTCAGAGATGTCTCAAGATAAGAAGAGGAAGCTTTCATTCAATTCTCATGAGAAGAGGGCATCACCCCCACCAGAACAAACCAAACCAGTGGAATGAGGTGTGTTACAGAAGACAAAGCAAGGCTTTATACCGTAATTCAGTCAAGACACTTCCCACAACTATCCTTTCTTCCCATTGGCTGGGAGGCAGGCTTACAGTCTACATCTGAAAAAGTCAAAGAACCGGGAAACAGAGTATAGCCAATTCAAATGTACATGTCCCTATTTGCAAACAGTAAAACAAGAAAGGGGGAAGGATCCTGAAAGACTTCTAAAGGGGCTTAACACTAATGTGGCAGCAAGGGAGGAGCAAGGGTCCTGAGTTGTGTAATTTCTTAGGAAACCCAGGACTCAGGTCTGTCTGGTCTTACAAAAGATCTGTCTCTGGTTTCGAGATTATCTCTCTCTCACTAGCAACTTTTGACAAGAATTCAGCAGGATAAAAAGTCACTAGTTTTGAATGGAATTCCTTTGCTTGTCCCCAAAAGACAATAATGAGATAGATTGCAGATTTACTGATCTATTTATTACTAGCTTCACTTTCAAGAAAAATCATTTGCCCATTAAATATTTAAAAGTTAAATATTGTATGCTATTATGTGCCTAAAATTATGCTAGATTGTATAGAAGATGACAAAACAAAACAAAACAAAATACATGAAACAAAAGACATTATCCATTCCCTAAATATGATAAGAATTTAGCTGTTACTTCTTCCAATTTGATTTATAGAATAATAGAATCCTAGATCTGGAACTTAACTTAGAAACCATCTACTTAGATTCCTTAATTCTAAAGAAGAAAAAAAAAATCTGAGATTCATAGCAATTAAACAGTTTTTATCAGCTCACTACTATCTTTATTCTAATCTAAGACATGGAACTAGAAACTCCCCTGATTTCTAAAAGTATCAACATGTTGGAAACAATATTCAACTTAGCACTGGAGTCACAACTCCAACACTTAATAGCTGTGTGACCTTAGGTAAGTAATTAAAACTCTGAAATTTCCTTTTAATATCTAAACTACTTACTTCAAAAAGTTGCAAAGAAACTTATCAGCAAAACACTGAGTGAAAATAGCTTCATTATTATAACGTATCCATTTGATCTCCCACAGTTGAGTATTCTTTTACAAGCAAAGGTGGGAAAATCATAGTAAAACAAGAATTTATTTGATCTTTTTACAGTGAAAATAAGAGACCACAAAGAGGGACCCATTTTAAATTGAGGTATATATTAAGAGTGGTAACATCATGGGTAAGTTGTGTTCAAGAGGAAAATACCTGAAATGCTGTGTGAGGATATAATTTAAAATAGAAACACAAATCCTAGGTTAGCCTCTGCATGGTTCACATCCACGTAAAGGAGAAAAAAATATTTCACACAGGAATCCTATATGTGATTCTTTAAAAAAACAAAATTATATATACACACACACACACACACACACACATATATATATATATATATATATATATATATATATATATATATATATATATATATACATATATACTAAATAATGTATAGTGCCATTCAATGTACAGACAAAATAGTTATTCTTCTTTCTTCCAAGTTGCATAAGTTATTAGGGAGGCAAACAGTCTCAAATCCAGGAAGACTTAGAGTGAATTTCTGCCTAGGACAAATATGCCATGTCTATAATACATGGCAAGTCTCTTAACCTCTCAGGGCTCTACACAATTCACTAAGATTATAAATAACAGAGAAGGTGCCAAACTGCATCAAAAGAGGGAGTTTCCTCACATGTGAGTGCCAAGTAAACCAAAAAACCATAGAGCCTATCCTGATACTAACTCTATACCTTGTCTTATAAGCTATTTCATATAATTTAAATTGTTTCATTCTTTTAAGGAGTGACGAGGCCTTATTCCTTTAACCTGTAAATAATCTTAGTTTTCTGATTCTCTGTGTGTGTATGTGTGAAATGGGTGTGCATGTGTGCATGTATGTTGTGTATGTGGTTGCATCTCCATGGTGCAGATGAAGAAACTAGGTCTAATGCCATATCCTAAGAGCCCAGAATATATTAAATTTAAGGCAAGATTAAACTAGAACTTGGAGACTGTTTTTCTTGCTGGGCATTGTTATCCCAGCTTTTTTTTTTAACCTTAGTGGAAATGGAGACACACTATTATGATAGATTTGATATTTGATATTTTGATAATCTCCCAATTTACTTTATTAAAGAGTTCAATGAAATATTTTAAGATAAATTTAACCTTCATGTGAAAATTTCGTGACAACACAGGATAGAAAATTATGGTTTAAAAAACCATTCTGTCAGTCCCTCATTATCTATATAGTAACCCTCCAATGTAAACTTCTTCAAATGTCTCATTAACAGGATAGAGGAAAACCTTGGATTGTTAATGCTACTATATTAGTTATACCATTTCCTACCAAACTATGTGACTTTACTTGATGGTTCTGATCAATCTAATGAAGCATTTTGGGACACTCATCCCATTATTTTTGCTCCTGTAGATGAATGAATTTTATTATCTAAAGCCACTCTTGAAGATCACGTACTGGGTTGTAGATGTGTAATAATCTAGTCTGGTAGAGCTATTGTTAACAACAATCCAAAGATGGACTCTTCAAGGTGTGTGTATGTATATGTGCATCTATCTGTCTGTCTATCTATCTATCTATCTATCTATCTATCTATCTATCTATCTATCTATCTATCTATTTATCTATCTATCTATCTATCTATCTAATGTTTTGAAAGCATTAATGCATTTATAAGTTTAATTACCATTAAAGTGACTTTGGGGCATCCTGTACAATCTACTCATAATTAGCTATGACTTTTTACTGCACTACTTTCATTTTTAAAAAGAAAGAAAAAAGAAACTCACTTACATCAGACTCAATAGACAGTGAGGTCCAAAAAGGTCATTTCTTATTCATTATGTGCTTCTCTACCAATATCTGATATATTTTTTTCCCTGAAATTAGTAAATGCTTGAAGCATGAATCATCAAACATTCATTAAGCACCTACTGTATTCCAGGAACTGTGAAAACCAAGAGAGGTATAAAGGAAGGGAAATAAAAATATCTTTGTCCGAGATGTTACATTTGATCAATTCATATCAACTATGCTAACAAAATTCTGGTAACTCCTATCTACATACCTGTAGATCACTTTATTTTCTTCCTCAATAATTTCAATACATATTTCACAGCCTTTCTGTCTTTTGTAACTCATTCCTTTGTAACTGGGCACTTCAACATATATACATATATATATATAAAATATACATACATACACACATGTACATATATATTCACATATATATTCACATATATACATACACACACACACATGCACACACATATATATATTCTACCTAAAATACCCTAATCACTCAGTTGATCAATCTGCTCACTTCCCATGACTTATTCCTCTACTGTCATACCCTTAATCTTACTTTAAACCACAAATGCACCACCTCCATTTTCAAGTCCCATGAAAAATACCATTTTCAACAAGAAACTTCTCCCAATTCCTCTTAAATCTAGTAGCTTCTCTAATTATTTCATATTAATCCTCTATATACATATGGGTATATATTTGGTTAGTTGTTGTCTTCCCTATTAGAGTGCAATTTCCTTGAGGGAAGAGACTATCTTTTGCATCTTTGTATATCTGCAGTTCTTAGCACAGTGCCTGACATCTAATAGTCACTTAATAAATGCTTATACTGACTGAAAGTAGATAAATCTATAGATCTAGATAGAATATAGATATAGATTTAGATACATATATAAAAGAGAAAGATATCCATATATACACACACATATATAGATATATCATACTTATACACATAATTATATGTATATATATTTCCACATATATACATGCACATGTGTATATGTATGCTGATGTATGTATGTGTTTGTGTGTGTATATGTGTGTTTTTGTATTCAGAATAAATGCAAGTTAAATAGAGAGAAACTAGAGTGGAAGGACATGGATAATTTGTAAGACAAGAAAATATATTTACGTAGAATCTAGTGCTTGACACTTTTTTGAGGTGAAGATAAAGGAGGGAATTCCTTCTCAGTATGGCTTATAACTTGTGCAAAAGCACAGAGATAAGAGATGAAGTGTTATGCAAAAAAGAACACACAATCCAATTTACCTAGAAATAGACTGCAGGAAGAAGAATAATGTGAAAATTACTGGAAAAATAAATTGAGACCAGTTTGTGAAGGGCTTCAAAAATACACAGAAGAGTTTATATTTTATTTTAGAGGCAAGAGCCAGCCACGGAGATTTATTAAATAGAGGACTGAAATGGTCAGATTTGGTCAAGACAGAAATGATCAAGTTCCTTTACATATGTGTTGAGTGGGAATTTTACCAGAGAAAGAATAAGGCAAGGCTATCAATCAGAAGGCTATTTCAACAGTAATGATGAAAAATAATGAAGGCTTCTGTGATTAAAGTTGCCAGGTGAATTGAAGGAATATATATGAGGAATTAAGAAAAAGAAATCTCAAGATTTGACAACCAATTTTATTGGCAAAATAGGGAAGGGTTGAGGCAAGTATCGCTTCAACAGAATGAAACTTTTAAAAAAGTAATGGTACACTATAGAGAAATTTAAAAGTTAGACACAGAATTAGGTTTGGAACTGAAGAAGAAAGTACTCTTTTAATTGTTTTTAGTTTCAGGTGTCTTTAAAATATCCTGTTTGAAATATCTAACAGTCAGACAGTGGAATTATACTGGCACTCTGGAGAAAAACTGGGCTGATGCAAAGTGGGATCTTGTTCAGAATGAAGATGAAGGGTCAATACACAATTTTAATTAATCATAGAATATCTTCATTATATTCAATATCCTGAAATTACTAAGGCAGGGAAGTACATAAATACTTTAGAAAGTGTGTTAAGAAATAAAGTGCTTTCTAATTCACTATTACTTAATAATCTAATTAACCAGAATATCATTTGGATTCTAGTTAATTAGTATGTTTTACTATAGGTTTAGGTACTTCAGATAGACAAATTATTAAAATATTTTATAATTAAGTAATTTCATTTCCACTAAAAATTTTATGAACTATCATAAAAATGAATTCTAATTTAGTAGAATCCATAAAATAACAGTTGTATATTGGGGGCTAACTTTACTTCATAATTTCTTCTGGCAGGTTGTTCTGCCTAATATCTACTGTCAACTGGAGAGAGAGAGAGAGAGAGAGAGAGAGAGAGAGATTGAGAGAGAGAGAGAGTTTGTTTGTTAAAACCTCTATTAAAGTTCTGGGTGGCTAGGTGGCATGGTGGGTAGAGTGCTATGCCTTGAGTCAGGAGGACATGAGTTCAAATCCTACCTCAGACACTCACTAGTAGTGTGTCCCTGGGCAAATCACTTAACCCTGTTTACTTCAGTTTTCTTATCTGTAAAATGAGTTGGAGAAGGAAATGGCAAACCACTCCATTATCTTTGCCAAGAACACCCCCAAATAAGGTCAAAAAGAGTCAGATGTGATTAACCGACTAAATAGCAAGTTCTACTCTGATGCCTTGTTGCAGTGCACAAATGAACCTTTTGAGAACTGATTCTAGAAGGTTCCATTAAGCTGGAAAGGTTACAAGTACAGTCCTAGGAACTAACTGTTTGAGGCCTGAGAGCCTGAAGAGGTTCTTCAGCAGATCTTCAAAAGAGTATTTGCAGATCCTATACATGATTTCACGCCACCATGGTGAGGGGGAAGGGAGGGGAGAAAATTTGCAACTCAAGGGATTGTGGAACTGAATCTTGTAAACTAAAAGTAAATAAACAAGTCAATTAAAAAAAAGAATTTTGGGTTAATTTTGTTGGTTTCATGGATCTTAAGAGTGGAAACTGATGTGAACCTTCTATGTAAGTTCTATGTCAAAGGACAACCGGCTAATGTTTTGTGGGAGGATACACAAGTACATTCTTGGATGGATCTGTGAATTTCTTCAACTGATGAAAACAATTTATAATTTTTATAACCTATAACCCCAAATTCTCTAAAGAGTACACTTAGTTAAAATTCATGATATCACTATGCATATATAGTAATAAGGTAGGTAATAGAGTAGAAGGACCTATTTGTACAATAATATTTGTCATAGTATATGTTTTTGTTGCAAATTTGAAAAACCTCCAAACTTTGACCAAGACAATTATTAATTGTGGTACACTTTGGATGAAGCAGACTGACACATATAGATTTATTAATAAAGTTTTATGGCTACTCATGATTATAGGTGGAGAATGCTTCTCCACCTATGGAAGAATACTTCTTATAAGCATTATCTCAGTGTGTTGCCTCCTTGCCTGCAGTCCGCAGTACTGGGGGTGGGGAGGGTAGGGGTGGTATCCATTGTCTGATTTAAGGCTCAAAGCCCTTTAGAACTCAAACATGTATTGTTTGAGACACAGAATTAGTTTAATATCAATGGGAGACTATATTGTTTTTTATACAGTAACAATAAAGTATTTTCTAAACAACCTAATAAGGTATGAAGAATGAGCAGAGAAATATGGAACTCAATCAGAATTGTTTTAATCCAGGAAGAAACTGGAAATTTCCATTTTCTAGGTTTATTATCCTTAGACATACTTAAGTGATAGAGGTGTACCAGTCAAACTGGTTTTCACAAGTCAATATTATTCATGACTTTAAAAGACTGATGACAATACCTTTTCTTAGAGAAGTAATGGGTTAGAGTTACAGAAGCAGTTATGCATTCTAATATAGCTGATATGATTTTTCTTAAATGTACTTACTTATTATAAGAAAAAACAAGCATTTATTAAACATTTACTATTTGCTAGACACCATACTAAGTAATAGGAATACATACATTAAAGCAAAAAGAATAACAGTCCCTTCTCTCAAATCATTTATAGTCTGATATGTGAAGAAAACATACAAAGTAGTTCTGAAACAAGCAGGGAACGTTATTCAGAGAAAGGGGATAATTTTGAAGTCTAGGAGCCAGGAACTGGTCCAAAACGGTGGAAAAAAAGACTGACCTGTACCTTTTCAGGTAGTAGGATCCAGGAGGACTTCAGCTTTAGAAGAAGGTAGTGGCCTTTCAAAGGGATATTCCGGGTTGAGAGGCAAAAGGGATAGTACAATGGTCCAGGACATAGAGGATTCAGGTGCTGAGGAGAGTTCCCAGATGAGGTAGAATTCTAAGTGTGGTTTTTACATTGTAAAATATTGATGGGCAATGCTATATAAAGGAGAAAAAGAACTTCAGCACTTGATTTCTATTCCCTCTTCCTCTTATTTTCTTTAGTTGATTTTTCAAGTTGAATGGAACAAAAGAGAAGTGCAGAAGGATTAAAAAATTCAATCATTTTTTAATTTTATCACCTGGTTAAATATACACGTGTACATAAATGTCCAGGAATTGATCATTAAATGTAAACATATGCATAGTCTATATATGTGTACATACATGTGTTTGTACATGGTATCTATGAATATAAACACATGTGCACACAAATCTCTTTCATTTATAAGATCTACATGTGTGTTTTAAAGTTCACAAAACACTATGCATTAAAAATTCAATTTTATTGTTTCTTTTCATTTCTTAAACTTTATGCTATTAATGTTCTGTTTTAATTCACAATAAATTAAATATCTAATATGTCTATTCTTCTCCATAGTTACTAATGGCATTTGTAGGAGATTATGACTAAGATTTATATATGAACTATCATGTATTTATTATTCATGCATTTCCCTTAATACATATCTGGAATTTTACTGTTATGTCTTGTCCCTCATTCTTAATTTAGTGCTTATAGTTAAGATCTAAAGGAGTCACCATTTTGAGAGGCTCAATTGTTTAATAATAATAAAATTATAGCTAGCATTTATATAATACCTATATTCTAGGCACTGTACTCAACTCTTTTCAACATCTCTTGGTGGTAGATGCTATTATTTCTTCCCATTTTACAAGTGAAGAATTTGTAAATTTCTTGCTTGTAAGCAAGTTAAATAACTTGTTCAAGGTCACACAACTAATAAGTGTCTGGGGCCATATTTTAATTCAGATTTTCCTGACTCCAGGCTAGTTATCTATCTACTGCTTGTTGCCTCCTAAATGCTGACACATTGGAGGTAACTCAAGGATAAGTCCCTAAGACCTAGATATATTTTCAATACAAAATTGTAGTGAAGGTTTTTTTTCCTTGTCACCTATACCTGCCAGTGTGAGGACAGTTGAAGTGAGCAAGCCAACTCAAAGATTCAGTGTCACAATGTGAGAGTTACAAAGTGCTACATTGTGTGTGGCCATTCCATGCTTAGCCACTTTATTATGTAATGCCCTCCTAACGTTTTCCCTGACTCCATTCTCTTCCTGCCCCATTTGATTCTTCACAGTGCTGACATAGATTATTTCTGAGGCATAGATCAGACAATGGCAATCATCTGGTCAAAAGCATCCAATGACTCCATAATTAGAGCATAAATATAAACTCCTTACTTCAGAATTTAAAAGATATAGATTGTAATCCCTCTATAAATGATTCGATAATCTCTGTGAGTTACTATAACCAAAAAAGGATGTACACTACAATTAACCAGTTACTCTCTTTACCTATACTTTGAAAACACAAAGTCAATATTCAAATCTTTCTAGCTTGTTTGGATTTGCTAGAGCTTTTGTTCTGCTGGTAGTCTCTAAGTACCAAAGGTCACCTCTGTACCACACAAAAGACTAGAAATTTGGAGGAGTATAAGTTCTTTACAAAAGTATTGAGTCATTCACAATATATTTCCAACCCTTCCAGCACTAATCAACATGACTTTCTTTAAATATTTTATATTCCAAATAGGCTGAACTCTAAGTTGTTTCCTGTTTTCACCCTCCTCCTAAAGCCTCTGTGTCTTCATAAAAAACATATGGCATAGTTAATATTTTCCCTTTTGAAATACAATTCTTTAAATCCCTGTCTTCCTTCAGTGGTCAGGTCAGTTGCCACATCCTGCAGGAAGCTATCTCTGATTCATTCAGTTGAATGTGATGTTCCGCTTCTCAGATTTTCTTGGAATTTTTGACCTAAGTCTGTGCTTTGTCTCATGTAACTAATCATGGCAGCACACCTGAGGACAATGTTGTGAATAATTTTAAGAGTCTAATCACATAATATAATGAACTCTCTATCCAGAACTGAACATTGTTCAATAAAGTAAAGCATAACATTCATAGCAACATCCTTAAACAAGACATTCAACACATCTATTCAATACATCTATACATACATATCAATCTCAAAACACTCAATATGTCATATGGCATGTTGCATATATCATTGCATTCAGTAGCATTCCCCAAAATAGTTGTTTATACCACCAGGGGGTCTCATGCTTGAATCTTCCCTAGCACAACACACTATGGAGCATATATAATTGCATCCCCAAAATCTGAAGGTCCAAGGTTAGAGTCTTCCCTAACATGACACATCCTTAAAGGGTAGCAGAAAATACCACATCATCTGCCCCTAGTTCATAGTAAGAATAATATCCTTAATCAATACCAAGTGTCCAAATAAAGTCCTCTTTCACCTTAACTAGAGGTGACTTCCAATTTCCATGGCTCTTCCTCTGTGGGCTGATTACTATGAACTCTTGCCTGAATTCACATGTAGGCAGCTCTCCCCTCCTGCTCCATGTCTTAGCTCATGGGGACTGCTCCACTCCAAACTCTTCCTGGTCCAGTGTGACAAGAGGCTCCAGGGCTCTTGCCCACAACTTCTGCCTCTGGGATAACAAAGTTTGACAAGGCAACAACACACACCACCCACCCCACTATCTCAATTCATCTCCTAAATCCAGAGACTCTGTGTTAACAGCTCTGTTCACTTTAACAGTTTTTAAAAGGGGCTTGAGCTAATACTCATTCACATGGGCAGATTTCTGTGCTACAGCTCTATTGACTTTCACAGCTCGGAAACTCCCTTAGCAAGTCTCTGTCATCAAAGGTCTTATCTTCACTCTTGAGGTCTCCTCTCTATTCTCAGATATCTCCTCCCAGGTGTCAGAGGTCTCCTCTCTGCTTTCAAAAGTCTCCTACCAGTTCTTAGAAGTCTCTTCTCTTCATTTTCTTCTTTTCAATGCTGACAGTTCTCTCAGTGTCTGCTCTCTCACAGCACTGGCTCTCTTTATGTATAGTTCTATTCAGCATCTGATTGACTAAAACTCACTACACATAACTGATTGGCTAAAACTCAATACCCATGTCTGATTCACTACAACTCACATACCGATCTCCTATTGGCTAGAACTCAAAGCACATATTTGTTTGCTAAAACTCAATGCACCTACATGTCTCTGACTGGCTAGAATTCAACCCAGGAAAATATTCCAATTTGTTTGCCATTATATCTTGATAACAATTTATCTTGTTTCTAACTGGTGTATATGTGTAAGTCCTTCCACCTACTCATAGTCCCTAGCACCCACATTAGACTGTAAACAATTTGAAGATGTGGACTTCACTTTTCATTTTTACATCCATGGTACCAAACCCAACAGTTCTGTACTTAGAAAGGTTTAAATGTTTATTGTAGTTTATGTAGAATTTACTTGGCTTTTTTCAAAATCAGACTTTATTTTTCCCCCATTTCCTTCTGAATATTCCAATGCCTGATGAAGGCATTACAATCTTTCTTGTCAACAATTTTTGCAACCTCAGAGTCATTCTCAGCTCTTCAATATCCTTCATCTGTTACATATTCATTCAGTTCTTGTTTTTAGCAATTTTACCTCTAAAATACCTGTCATATCTATCCCCTTCTCTCTATTCAAAGAGGATCCACCACAATTCGGATTGTCATAATTGCTAATACTGTAGCCTCCTAATTCTATTTCCATTCTCTAACAAATGCTTCACACAGCTTTGGAAGTGCTTTTCCTAAATAGCAGACTTCACCATGTCAAGAAATTCCTGTTGTTTCCTTTTGCCTCTATGAATGAATAAAAAAAAAAAAAAAACCTTCTATGTTTTATATTTAAAGTTCTTTACAATCTGACTCCTACTTATCTTTCCAAAATCATAAATTATTCACCTTCCCATACTCTGTCCTGTAGCCAAACTCCTTTTTTCCACAGTTTTCGCATACAGCAATCAATATTCCTTCCTATTACCTTTGGGGCTGTCCCTTGTGCTTCCAATGCAATCTCTTTTCATCTTTAGATCTTAGAATCACTAGTTAAATTCAAATCTCAGTTCATATAACACTTCCTATGTGAAGCTTTTCTTTGATTCCTTCAGTTTCTAGTGTCTTTTCCTTTATCCTATTACCTTGTACCCATTTTGTTTATATAGTGTATAGACTTGAATTTATGGAAGGAGGACACCTTCATTTATGTTTTTATATGCCTAGTTCCCAGCAGAGTGCTTGACACATAGTAGGATTTTAGTAAATCTTTGCTGTTTCCTCCAATAAGTTTAAAATAATTTTCATTTTGATGTTGTTATTCCAACTGTCTATCAGTTCACTTCTATTCTGACATCCTTAATTCTAGATATTTTTATAGCAGTGTATCTTTAAAAAAAAAACAAAAAACATAATATTGAACAGAGCTTATGGGTTTACATATGTGTCTTTAACCACAGTGGAATTTGTTAGCTTTTTAAAAAACTTTGAGGCCATAGAAAGCAACCATAATGTTGGTTCTTGCTAATGGCAAGTTACATAAAAGCAGCTATTTAGTACATTAGGCAGTGTTCCATCAACAATATGCTTGTCTCAGGATTTAAGTAGATAGTGAAAAAGAAATCATTGTTTTATTTTGTTTTCTTTTGTGGAAGCTGGTCTTCAAAATTTTAATATACACAAATTATTTTTGGATGTATTTGGAAATAGTAAAGCAGTCTTAAACAAATTTCTTGTAAGACATTGCAAGCTCTCAACAATGATATTCATGTTTCTCCCTGATACTTAAAGCACATTTTGCCCTGGCTTAAGCTATAAGAATATTTTACCAACTTGAAACATGATTATTTTAGATAATAAATAACTGCTACAATGTGTGGAAATCAGGAGGGGTGCACCTTAAATATTCAAATATCTAAAATAACTTTCTGAAAATATGTATTGTGTGTAAATTGATTCATAATGCTTCTGGTGTCTGGAATATAATTTGAACAGGTGGTTTCTAGCTGTAATGCCATGCACCAGCAGATTCCCAAAGGAATGCTACTGTGAACAGCCTTTAGAGTTCAGATTACAAAATATAGTGAACACTCTGTTTATTCCATTACAAATCAAGACAAACATTCAAAACA
>JAQQSV010009259.1:0-13567 GCA_028646515.1 Pseudochirops corinnae | reverse complement strand
TTTTCTGTTTGTTTGTAACTTCTGTTTGTATTCTCTGAAGTTCAGGGTGCTGACTTTTCCTCCTGAACTAGGTAAATGATATGTTTGATTAAAGTAAGATTGTTAACCCATTTTGAGTTGCTTTCCTTTAGAAAAGCAGATCTAAGAACCTGTGCTAGTAGCTGCCCTAGGCATGCTAGGGTGCTTGCTGTTACACCTGGGCCATACAGCTAGTAAGTGTTTGAGGCCAGATTTGAATTCAGGTCTTGCAGACTCCAGGTTCAACATTCTATCAACTGTGACATGTAGCTGCCTCGGATCCACCTTACCTGCAGGGGTCCTTCTTAATATTTCCTGATATGATGAAGATACTAGTAGAACACCTGGACTGTCCACCTATCATCCCTTTACATTGCCACAGGACAAGCCCATTTTTTTCCAATCATATAATTCCTTGATTACATCTCTTACTCTTGTTTTTCTTAGTTCTTCATTTATAATATATTTTAGCCTCTTCACTCCTACTGGGTTTCTCTTCATTGTCCCCTGTTTGAAATTCATTTTTATTTCTTTGGATATTGGTATACATTGTGTGGGAGAGAAACCTCACTTACCCAAATCAAAGGAATGTAGAAGAGAACTTTGAGCAGACAGAAGTTTTATTCTTTAAAAAAAATACATACCCTGGGGCAGGGAGAGACCTCTCCCCGCCACATGTGCGAGGGAAAAGAGAGAGAGCACCCTTCCAGGCTCCCTTTTTTAAAACCCTGAGAGTCATAAAAAGTCATAAAAAGTACATTCTTTTAAGTTCTATTGGAAGAGAGAGAAGGTATGGATTCCATGCAGGTAAAGTTAGAGAGTCTCTGACTTCTCATTGGAGGAGGGGCGGAGTCCTGTTTCATCGCGAATTTAAACAAAGAAAGATTTCCCCCCCACCTGTCCCACTCACCTTTTGCTTATGCAAAAGGTATGGGCGCACAGTCTTTACATAGACAACCAACTCTTGTGGGATTCCTGTCCCCACCCCGAGCTGGTTCTGCTTCCCCCAACAAAAAGTCTCCGTTTTCGTTTGGGCAATCAAATGAGACTGGTCTACTTCTAGCTCACTCTAAACAAAGGTTTCGATTTACATTCTAATACTGCCTTTGGAGAATCTCAACTTTAAAGGCTTCCCATTCATTTGCTGTTATCTGGCAGCACCAGTAGAATGTTATTATTTTTTAAACTATTCTTCTTTTTATGGGAAGGTTGGGGTCATTAGATGATCTTACAATTCACCGTGTACTCAATTCATTGTCTGAGACATATAATGATAGACAAACTCTATAGATTGCCTACCAAAAAGCATGTCATAATCTGGACATTAGACTCTTTTTTAGTTACTTCATCTTTCCTGCATAAAGGGTCAAGTCAATCTCCTTTGAGTGATTACAAATCTTTTTCCAGGAGGCTGGGTAGTGTTCTGGAGATTAATGCAATCATCATGACATCATCCACAAGCAGAAGTGTCTAGAGAATTTTGTTTGCTGCAGGAAATCCCTCCTCAACTTGGACTCACTACTAAATGCCCACCATCACTGGTTGATGCTTTGTTTGATGTTTATGATCAGAGGGTCATTGAACAGGGTTTTTTTTTTTCTGTCATACAAGTTACTTGAATGATTTTAATGTATAGAAGGGAGGCACCTTGTTGTAAGGGAACATTTTTTTCTGCCAAATTGAATGCTTTCTCAGACAGTAAACATGACACAGGCAGCTACATGGCATAGTGGATAGAGTGCCAGACCTGGAGTGAAGAAGATTCATTTTCCTGAGTTCAAATGTGGCCTCAGACACTTATTAGCTATGTGACCCTGGACACATCACTTAACCTTGTTTGCCTCAATTTCCTCATCTGTAAAATGAGTTGGAGAAGGAAATGGCAAACCACTATAGTATCTTTACCGAAAAAACCCAAATGGACTCACAAAGAGTTAGACACAACTGAAATGACTCAACAACAAAAATCATGATGTATTAAAAGGTTTTTAAATCTTTCAGTTAATTTTGAAATGATAATGATATATTCCATTGTTACATATAGATTGTAGGAAGCCTGCTTATTTCCTATTAAAGTTCTCATGTAAGATACTCTCCATTCATCTATACATAATTTTTAAAAAGATTTTATATAGACAGGGGAGTATGCATGTAAGTAAGTGGTTTCTTGTGTTCTCTTGGTCATTTTTTTCAGTATTAAGACAATTTAAGGTTTTTTTCCCCATCTTTTTGGTGTCTTCTTCTCCTTCAAATACGTTGTCCTTAAATGACTTCACAATTGTATTGTGATTGTATTGTTTTGCTGATTGACATCAGCTTAGATCTTCTCTATAAAATCTCTTGGTTCAATTTGGATTACACCCCCCCCCCCCACCTTTTTTGTTTTCCATAATGCTATCTTTGACCTCTTCATAAGCATATAGGTCTGTGGTACCAACTTAGGGACGAGTGTTGTGGTTCCATCATCATAGAAAATAGTTTATTATGATGAACTTTCCAAACCTTATCTGTTTTTCTTCTGTTTATTGTCCTCTGGATGACGTTGTTTAGTTGGATATCTTGCCAAATTTCCTTTAAGCTGGTTTTACTCTCCACTGATTTTCTGTGCTTCATGAGACAATATTATTCATAGTCATCCATCATCCTTCTTCATAAAATATTTACAGGTGAGTTTACATTTTAACCTAGTGTTGCCTTTGGCAGTCATCTCCCTCTGTTTGTTAAGCAAGTGATATGTTTGCTGACCAAGAAGCTTTCTGGGATCTTTTTACCTCTTTGTCATGGCAATAAATTTATATGGATTAAGTTTCTGGATAAAATTATGTTAGTCAATCCTGATGTCACATATTATATGATGTCTATGTCCTATTTTCATCACCAACTATTTCTTTAAATAGTTTAGAGCTAAATTGTTTCAATTACACACCATCTTTTTATCATTCTCCTTTAAAAAAAAAACCTCATTATGAACTTAGCTCTAATAAATCAATGTTCTGAATGTATACAAACAACTTCGTGTGGTATTAGTTTTACTCTACTCCATAACCACAAATTTAAGCCCCAAACTTGTACACCTGTCTTCAAGATATAACATTTGGGTCATTATAGGACAAAATGAGAGAATGCAAATTATTCTGCCAAATTTCATTCCCAATTATTCAAAAGATCTTTCTGCTGGAAGTTATATAATTTTTAAACCCACAATATTATTTTTCTTAAGGAAAGTTTTGGGGTTGTAATTATATAAGCATTGACAACTAGATTAACACAGTGCCTGACACACATGGTAAGCATCACATAAATGTTAATTATAATTGTCGTTGTTATTAGATTTGACTCACTGAAATCGTTGTTTCAGTCAAGGTGACAAAGAAATGCTAATCTGGATATTCATGGAAGATAACCTGGACTGTACTATTTCTATTCTTTGTAATAATTAATACTCATTAAAATCCATATGTGGCAAGTGTGTCTACTTAAACAGATTCTGCTTACATTTCCACATCGTACTCCAGAGGACATTATCAAAGCCATTCCCAGAAACACTGGAAAGACACTCCCCCTTTTTCCATTTCTAATAGTCACCTTTTATAGCTCTCTTGACCTTATATCTCTCCCTTTCTCTCTACTCACATAACTACCATTCTAGTTCAGAGTTCACTACCACTTGCCAGAATTATTGCAATAACTTAACAATTGGTCTCCCTGCCTCAAGACTCCTCAACTCCAAGCTATCATCCACAGAGCTGCCAAAATTATCTTCCTACAGTTCAAATCTGATCATGTGACATGCATATTCCTACTTAATATATTACAGTGGCTTCCTATTACCCCCAGGATCAAATATAAATTTTTCTATTTGGCATTTAAAACTCTTCACAATCTGACCCCATCCAACTATTCCTGCTTTATTGTGCATTAGTTTTCTCTTCTCACTCTATGGTTCAGGCCATAATGTCTTTCTTATAGTTCTTCACACACAATTTCATTTTTTATCTCCATAATTTTCACTCTAGCTATTTTCCAGGCCTGAACTACTCTTCCTCCTTATTTCCATACTTTGGAATCTCTAGTTTCCTTTAGGACTCAGTTCAACTGTTCTCTTCTGAACAATGCCTTTTCTGGTCTCCTAGTTGTTAGTGCCACTTCCCTCTCCCCAAGGTTCCTTTGTACTTGTATGTATATGTTGTATGTATTCTGTATATAAGTACATATGTATCTATTCTCTTCCTCCTAGAATATAAACTCCTTGAGGGCAGGGACTGTTTCACTTGTGTCTCCCTATGAAAAATCTCTACCTACTTCAGCCTATTATACACACTTCTGCCAGAGTAATTTTCCTTAAACTGGACTCTAGAACATTTTGACAAGAAAATGTTAATAAGACTCAGTTATGGAGAATAATAATTCTCTCCCCACCTCAACTAATAGCCTAGACAGTGCCTGAAACATAGGAGGCAATAAATAAATACTTGTTGCTTATTGTCTAGATAGAAGTAACCTAATCATTACTAGAAGCCTACTATATAATTGTTTATGGATAAATTTACTTATTTCTCATCACCAAATAATTACCATTGGTAGAGGTTGTTTCTTTAACAAGAGTTCTCTATGTCAATAAATTTACAAGACTAGACATCCTTCAGTTTTTTTTAAAGGTTCCCAACCTTTCTACTTGAAAAAGAACGAAGCAGGGCAGAGCCAAGATGGTGGAGTAAAGGCAGTGACTCACTTGAGCTCTCCCCCAAACCCTTCCAAGGACTTTTAAATAATGACTCTAAACAAATTCTAGAGTGGTAGAACCCACAAAAAGATGGAATAAAACAATTTTCCAGCCCAAGACAACTTAGAAGGTCAGCGGGAAAGGTCTGTTGCAGCCAGGTAAGAAAGAAGCACAGTTCAGTGCAGGCCACACCAGCACAGACCTAGCCCCAGTAAACCAGAGGAAGGCTTTGGAACCCACTGAATCAGCAGCAGCTGCAGCTGCTTTCCAGAGCTCTGAGTCCACAGATGATTAGGGGATCAAATAACTGGTCAGAAGGAGATTAGAGGGATCTCTTTGCTAGCACTGAGGCAGGACAATTGCTTTGTCCATACTCAGATTAGACCTCCTCCCAGGGTGAGGAATAACATGCACACTGAAGCTTGTAGCCACAATAGGATGAGGGATCATTCCAGGGCAGAAAACAGTGCTTGTGCTCATTCACAGACCAGAGTACAGGCCACGAAGAGTAGTAAACCCCTCTCCTTACATCATACCACTTTGGAAGAACTGAAAACTTACAGGTCCCGAGGAGTATCTCTGAAAATAGCTGCACAAAACCTCTGAAACTTGGGACAGTGCACTCTACACCTCAGAAGCAGAACCCTACTTTACCAAATGGTTAAAAGTCAAGTAATAGATTGGAAAGATCAAAACACACACTAACAAGAAGATAATAAAGTCAAAGCTCTTACATCCAAAACATCCAGGAAAAATATAACTTAATCACAGATCATGAATGCACTGAAAAATGATTTTGAAAATCAAGTAAGAGAGATAGAGGAAAAATTAGGAAGAAAAATGAGAATGATGCGAGAAAATCATGAAAAATGAGTCAACAACTTAGTAAAGAAGACATAAAAAATACTGAGGAAAATAGTACCTTAAAAAGCAGAGGAGGTCAAATGGTAAGAGAGTCACAAAAAGCCAATGTGGAGAAGGATGCCTTGAGAAGAAGAACTGGCCAAATGGAAAAAGAGGCACAAAAATTCACTGAAGATGAAAAGTCCCTAAAAAGCAGAATTTCTGTAATAGCAAGGAACATAGTGTTTTGCTTCTTTTTCTAGCAATTGTAATGGCAAGCAAAGTAGTACTTAAGCTCCTTGTTTCAGTTATTCAAGTGTCTTTGAGCCTTGCTTGTGATTATATCAAGTCTTTCTTGGAAACAGTATACATTGTGTTGCCCTTTCTAGGCCTAAGGGAGTTTGGAGACCTGCCCTGCCCTTAATGGAACTTGAGGTGGGAGGAGCTTGCTAAAAGAGCAGAACAGGAAGGATGAAACAAGGGTGGAACAGGGAGGAGAAGAGCAGATAAAAGCTCAAGCACAGGGACCAAGCAGAACTGAGATGGAGAATACTTGTATTTTTGGCACTCTGTAGCACTCTGTATAGTATTGTGTCAGACAAAAGCCTTGTCTATTGTTTTCAGACAGAAGTTCCCAAAGAGGGCTTTACTACTGATCCAGAAGCCCAGGAAGAGGACTTTACTGATGATTCAAAAGCCCTGAAAGAGAATTTTACTGCTGTTTACAGAAGTCCTGGGACTTTACTGCTGATTTGTGTTTGATTTCTCAGACAGAAGTTTTGTCAGTTGGTTTGTATTACTTTGTCAGACAGAAAGTGAATTGAGATGATTGTGCTAGCAATGTGTGTGAATAGTGTTTTTTAACTGCTAAGTTTAAAGTGTGTAAATATGGTTGTGTCCCTGTTTAGCTTAGTCTTTCCAGAAAGAGAAACTGCAAAGGCTTGGAGTGGACTAGTCACTGAGACCTGCAAACAGCAAACTACCTACCTGTGAATCCAGGCAAGACCTGGGAGACTGGAAGAGAAGCTTGGAGTTTGGAAGTCAGCCTCAAGTTCAGATGAAAGGACCTTTACTTGAGTACTCAGTGCTGACTGATGATATTGTAACTTAATTGGGTCCTAGGGGTGGATGGCCTTTGTACCTTCCATTGCCCCTTAAGGATGATTATTCCTTAAAGATGGTTAGCTTAAGGAGGATTGGAAGCCAGTCTCTATTTAAGGATGAAAGGAGACTTTGCTTGGGTACTCAGTGCTGACTGATGAGATTGTGACTTACTGAATGATATGTTTTGTTTAAGACAATGTGGCCAACTTAGTAATAAATTGTTACGTTATATTTTTGTGAATGTTTTGCTTTCGTTTATTGCTGAATACAGACTTCACTATATTATGTGATCAGAACCTTAAAGTTATTCACAGCAGCAGTCCTCTGGAGAGCTGCTTGTGACTGGCTTTACAATTGCAGAATGGAAAAGGAGATACAAAAGTAAACTGAAGAAAATAATTCCTTAGAATTATAATTGAGCAAATGGAATTTAATGACCATGAGAAATCAAGAAACAATAAAGCAAAATCAAAAGAACAAAAAAAAAGAAGACAATGTGAAATATCTCATTGGAACACAAATGACCTGGAAAACAAATTCAGGAGAGATAATTTTAAAATTTTTGGACCATCTGAAAGCCATGATCAAAAACAAAACAAGACAAAAAACCATAGACATCATCTTTCAAGAAAATATTGAGGAAAATTGCCCTGATATTTTAGAAGCAGAGGGTAAAATAGAAATTAAAAGAATCCATTGATCATCTCCTGAAAGAGATTCCAAAATGAAAGCTCCCAGGCCAAATACCAGAGTTCCAAGGTTAAAGAGAAAATATTGCAAGTAGTGAGAAAGAAGCAATTCAAATACACAAGATTCAGCAGCTTCTACAGTAAAGGACTGGAGGGCTTAGAATATAAAATTCTTGAGGGAAAGAGCTAGGATTACAATCAAGAATCATTTACCCAGAAAAACTGAGAGTAGTCCCTCAGGTGAAAAAATGGAAATTCAATGAAATAGCAGACTTACAAGCATTCTTGATGAAGATGAAAAGACCAGAGTTGAACAGAAAATTTGACTTTCAAATACAAGACTCAAGAGAAGCATAAAAAAAGGTAAATAGGAAAGGGAAACCATAAAAGACTTAATAAGGTTAAGCTGTTACATTACTACATGGCAAGATAAGGTTTGTGACTCATAAGAACTTTCTCATTATTAGGCAGTTAGGAGTATATATAGACAGAGGGGACAGGTGTGAGTTGAATATGAAGGGATGGAATCTAAGAACAAAATTAAGGTATGAGAGAGCAATATACTGGAAAAAAAGGAAAGGGAGATGTAGAATGGGGTAAATTATCTCCCATAAAAGATGCAAGAAAAAGCTTTTGCAGTGGAGGGGAAGAGGAGGGAAGTAAAGGGGAGTAAATGAAACTTACTCTCATCAAAATTGTCTCAAAGATAGAATAACATACACGTTCAATTGGGTATAGAAATCTATCTTACCCTACAGGAAAGGAGGAGGGGAAGGGGAGAAAGAAAGGAGGGGGGTTGATAGAAGGGAGGGCAGATTAGGGGAGCAGGTAGTCAGAAGCAAAACACTTTTGAAGAGGGCAAGATGAAAGGAAAGAGAGAACAGAATAAACAGGGAGGAAAATATGATAGAGGGAAATACAGTTAGCAATAGTAACTGTGAAAAAAAATTGAAGCAAGTTTCTCTGATAAAGGCTTCATTTCTCAAACATATTGAAAACTGAGTCAAATTTTTAATAATAAGTGCCATTCACCAATTGACAAATAATCAAAGATATGAACAGTTGGGGTGGCTGGATGGCACAGTGAATAGAGTGCTGGCCCTGAAGTCAGGAGAACCTGAGTTCAAATCTGGCCTCAGACATTTGACACTTACTAGCCATGTGACCTTGGGCAATTCACTTAGCCCCAATTGCCCTGCCTTCCCCCCTCCAAAAAAGCAAAGAAAAGAAAGGATATGAACAGTTTTCAGATGAAGTAATAAAAGCAGTTTATAGTCATATTAAAAAAATGCTCTATTAATTGGAGAAAGGTAAATTAAAATAATTCTGAGGTACCTATACTTATTAGATTGGCTAAGAGGACAGAAAAGGAAAATAACAAATGATGGAGGGATTGTAGGAAAAATGAGACATTAATGCACTGTTGGTGGAGTTGTGAACCGATTCACTCATTCTGTAGAGTAATTTGGAACTATGCCCAAAGGGCTGTAAAACCACACATACCCTTTGAGCTAGCAATACCACGATTAGGTTTGTATACCAAAAGAGATTTTAAAAAATGGAAAGGACCTATATATACAAAAATATCGATAGCAGCTCTTTTCTGATGACGAAACAATTGAAAATTGAGGGGATGCCCATCAATTGGGGAATGGCTGAACGTATTGTGGTATATTATTGTGACGGAACACTATTGTACTATATGAAATGATGAGCAGGATGCTCTCAGAAAAATCTAGAAAGACTTTTTCATGAGCTGATGCAAAGTGAAATGAACTGTCTATAAAGAGCAATATTGTAAGATGATCATCTGTGAATGACTTTGCTATTCTCAACAATACAATGATCCAAGATAACTCTGAAGGATTTATAATGAAAAATACTATCCATCCCAAGAGAAAGAACCGATGATATCTGAATACAGATTGAAACATACTTTTTAAACTTTCTTAATTTTTCTTGAGGTGGTTTTTGTTGGCCTATGTTTTCTTTTACGACATGACTACTATGGAAATGTTTTGCATGCTGACATATGTATAACCTATATCTGATTGCTTACTTTCTCTATGGGGGGGGAGTAAGGGAGAGAATTCGGAAGTAAAAATTTTAAAAGCAAATGCTAAAATTTTTTTTTAACCCATAATTGAGGGAAAATAAAACACTGAATAAATTTAAACAAAAAAATTGAAAAAAGAAAGGAGAAGAATGAAGCCGTATAGGTGTACACTTATGTGGGAGTCAAGAAACCTATGTCCTAGTCTCTGTTTTGTCACAGCTTAGCAGAGTGACACTGGGTGAGTTACTCAACCTCTCTGGTTTTCATTTTACTCATTCATAAGTGGAGACTTTTAGATTACATCATTGCTAAGATCCTTCCAGTTGTAAAATCCATTGACTGCCCCACAGCATCAAGGTCAGTGACTTCAAAGTCTTTCCTTTTGGTCAAAGAAAACAAACTTTCTGAAGTAGAAAGTCATTAACCTCATTATTAATTGAGGAAGTTAAATAGGCAAAAGAAAGCAGATGTAGGATTGGGCATGTGGTTTGATGCAGAGTCAAACTGAAAAGACCTATAGCCATGAGATGTGGCACTTTAAAAAGTTTGAGAAACATAATTTCTTGGTTATTTAATTATTTATTAATAAAACTAGCCTGTTTATTAATAAAAAGTGGTCAGTGGCACTCTCGTCAAAGGCCCCTTGTGGTAGTGAAATCACAGTTTATCATTCTTGGAAGAGTGGGTTCCTGAGGGAGCCAATAAAATCTGATTGGTTAACAATTAATGAACAAATGAATGTCATGAGAGGGGAGCTCATGAGGGTCTTGAGGGAGGGTACATGACTTGGATCACTCAAGTCTTGGTCAAAGAGTCTTATCAATATGCGTATCAAAGAGGGAATCCATGTCTATTCCAGACCTGTAACCAAACACAATGACAAGGAATTCACCCATCAGGCTAAACTTAGAATTTCTTTTACCGGCTAATGAGATCTTATCCTAGGGAAGTCTTTGCCCAAGATTTTCCACATGAGTTCATTTGTGGATGAAGAAATAGAAAAGGGGAAAAACCTCAGTCCTAATTCAATAATTAGTTATTAACACAAGAGGGAAATAATCATTTCTCTCAGAGGAAATAGGATTTGCATAAATGATATTTTTCTCAGAGCTCCCTTGCTTTTCACTATATGTTTTCCACAGGTTATTGAATGTTAAATCCCTCTGATGAAATCCCCTTCTCACACTCTCTTTAGGTCTATATTACTTGCCTCTGTAGAGAATGGAAATGAACAGAACTCAGAAAAACTAGTGACCCAAACAGCCTTCTCTCATAACAGAAATTATTAGACTGGGTTTCTCTTGCTTTTTTCCAATGCCCACATGGGAGCATATTTACAATAATGAAATGCTTAATGTCATCAGTTACCTCTTTAGTGAACTGGGGTTTTCCCACTTCCTGAAATCCCTATTCCCTCTGAAATGAAAGAAAATGTCAACCTCTGTTTACACTGTCTATATGAAAATAATTTATTAGTTTGGCTATGAATAGCACTTTGAGAAAACAAAAAGGTTATCACAGTACAATTCATGGAAACATTTTTCTGGTTAGCATTGATCTTCGAGCTGTTAGGTAAGCAAGCTTTGGCTGAGATAGTGGCGTCCTTTAGATAATGGAACTGAGTGAATTTGCTGGACACAGATGCTTGTGTTCCGGTGGGCGCCATGAATATCTTACCACTTCCAGGCATGGAAACAGCTTGTGAAAATGAATAGAGGCAAAAGAGGAAGCGTCTTGTTTGAGGAACAGCAAGAAAGCCAATATAAATAAATTATAGAATGTAGGATGTGGAGAGTCAAATTAGAGACAGAGCTATGAAGGGTTAGTAAAGCATTAAAATAAAAAACAAAAAACTATGCCACAAAGGATTTTGAAAGCCAAACAAAGTATTTTATATTTGATCCTGGAAGTATTAGGAAGTCACCAGAGTTAGAGTGGGAGCGGGGGTAGCAAGTGGGGTGACATGGTTCATTAGGAAAATAACTTTGTTAACTGCTACTTTCTGAGTAGAAGACAGAGGTTTTTTAAATGATATATCTTAAATTTAATAATTTATTGTAAATTTGTGGGGGGGGTTCCTGCATTGAAATTTTTATGATGCAATATTGTATCATGTAACGGTATACTATCATGTTATAAACCAGTCATTACACACACATATTCCTCCTGATGCATGCTGGACTTCCCAACAATGCATGACATGCTTGCCTGCCAACACTTGCTTTTTAAGACCTCTTGGTAGACTTTATGACTGAGTGGTTGTAACAAGCGCTTTGTGTGTTTGTTCGGAAAACTTTAACTCTGTTATACAACAGATGAAACGTATAACTTATTTTTCAAAATTTTCTTCTCTTCCTTCCTTATGCTTCCCCTGCTCCCTTGTTTTTATTCAAAGTCCCCCAATTGTACTCAACGGTACAACTGGCTCCCCTGGATTGTTTCAGCATCCCCCAGGGGACAGTGTTGCTCACTTTGGGAACCTCTATATTTTATCATAGAGGCAATAGGGAGCCAATGAAGCTCCTTGAGCAAGGGAACTAAATGATCATAGCTGCACTTTAGGAGATGATGTTTATATTTAAGCACATTGCAAATTTTAAAGTGTTATATAAATGTCAGCTATCTCCATTACTATTTTTGCTATTACTCCAGGTTTCAAAAGGATAAAAAAAATGCATGTAATTGAAAAGGTTTATTTCCGTCTTTAGAACATGGTAGCATATGTGCCAAGCAGCGTTACCTTGCTGCCCACAGCCCAGGGCTACAGTGGGAACCAAACGCAGTCAGTCAACAGCAATTATTGATCTCACTGTTTACAGAGTGCTGTATAAACCTTTTTGAGAGAGAGGGAAAAGGCAGAGGAGAACATAACAATTATTCGATTATTATATTAAAAATTCACAGAGAGTGTTTTGCTGGAGGGTGGCCAAGCAGACTTTTTTTTTTTTTTTTTTAGCACAAACTCACTGATTAGGAACAACAAATAATATATCTTTGTTATACATTAAGACTGAGCTCCAATGCCACCTCTCTCAATAAATGGTAGGCAATATGACTATTGAAGAGGCTATAAGAGGGTTCCATCCAGGATCTTTTTACAACTGAATGAATCAGGAGGCCAATTTACATATTAGTAAATGGATATGCGGTAGGTAGAAATAGTCAAAGCAATTCAAATTATACAATAACAGCTCAGAAGGAGTGAAATATATTTATGGCCAAGCACTTCTGAAACTATACTCACTCAGTTATTTACCAGAAGAAGATCATTGAACACCCACTGTATGGCTCTAGGCTTAGGACTTTGTATTGCTTTTAGATGCTGTCTGTTTTTGTTTCGTTGTTTTAAGACTATGAAGACTGTTGAAAATAATCCTCCAAACAGCCAGCCCTTTCTATGGTACCTGCTACATAAAGAACTAGAACCACTGTGGTGACATTTTAGAGAAAATTGTCACTTGTGTCAATAGAACGTCCATCTGGCATTTTCTCTTTCACTCACAGACATCTTAACAAAGTTGTCTATATCTGGGTGAGTAGGTGAAGCAGTAGAGTGAGGGTCAGACCTGGAGCCAGGAAGATTTCTCTTTCAGAGTTCAAATCTAGCCTCAGACAAGTAACTAGCTGTGTGACCCTGGGCAAGTCTCTTGTCTACCTCAGTTTCCTCATCTATTAAATGAGCTGGAGAAAGAAATGGCAAAGCACTATAGTATATGTCAAGAAAACCTGAAATGGGTTCATGAAGAGTCAGACACAACTGAAAAACAACTAAACCACAACTATACCTGATGCCTCCATTTCCTCACTACCCTGATTCCTTAACCACTTGCAATATGGCTTTCACCCACATCATTCTACTGAAATTACCCTTTTAGAAGCCACCAATGACCTTGACTTTTCCTTACAGGGATATGGAGTCATGAAGCAGAGCTAACTGAAGTCATCATCATCATCATCATCATCATCATCATCATCATCATCACCGTTATATCTACATAGCTGTAACAGCAAGCACCCTAGCATACCTAGGGCGGCTACTAGCACAGGTTCTTAGATCTGCTTTTCTAAAGGAAAGCAACTCAAAATGGGTTAACAAGCTTACTTTAATCAAACATATCATTTACCTAGTTCAGG
>JAQQSV010009258.1:0-13567 GCA_028646515.1 Pseudochirops corinnae | reverse complement strand
CCCTGCTGCCGCCGGCCGAGGAATGGGCTCCAGGCTTTGGTAGGCAGTGAAGGGAGTGGGGGACGCTTTTTAAACAGCGATCTTTTTTTTTTTTTTAAATCTCCTTTAAAAAAATAATGGCAAACTCGACTGGGAAGGCGCCGCCGGACCAGCGGAGAAAGGGACTTGCTTTCCTGGACGAGCTGCGGCAGTTCCACCACAGCAGAGGGTGAGAGCAAAATCGGGCGGGGGGGAAGGGACTGGTGGCGATCCTCTCACCCAGGAGGGGACCCTAAGGAGAGAAGGGGGGATCCAGGCTGACAAGTGCGGTGTTTTCTCTCGGGTAGGTCTCCTTTTAAGAAGATCCCTGCTGTGGGTGGGAAGGAGCTGGATCTTCACGGTCTCTATACCAGAGTCACTACTTTAGGCGGATTCGCGAAGGTGAGTGGAAGTTTTAATTTGTATTTCCCTCTCGCTAACCTCCTCCAAAAAGTCTCCTTTGACCCCAGAGTGGAAACTCGGAAATGGAGAGGTTGCACTCAGTGGAGAAAAGGGTTATTTTTCTTTTTAGCCGATGGCAAAGAAGGCAGATTGTGGAGGTTTTTTTTTTTTTTTTTTGGCCTTGTGGCTTGTGTGCGTGCGATTGGCAAAGGAGGGGGGTTCCTCTGTGTGGAGCCCGGGGTGCGCCGCACACCGCTCGGTACCCCCTTTCCCCTCGCCCCCTCAGCGAGGGTTTGGGGAGGAGTGGAGCTGTGTGTGTGTGTGTGTGTGTGTCTGTCTGTCTGTGTCTGTGTGTCTGTGTGCGCGCGCGGGGCTCTCGCTCCCTGAGTCAGTTTGTGCTGCCTGTTATGAGCGCTGCCGCCGCTACCGCGCTAGCACAGGCGGAGACACACAGAGCCACAGACTCTGAGAGCAGTTTTCGTGCAACTCAAAATTAGCGCGGGCAGGTTTAACATCGATAATCTGCAGCGAAATGATCTTGGCAGCCGGGGGCACCGCCTCAGCCCCTTCCCCCTCGGTTTATATTGCTAACAAAAGAAACCAGGACCTGTCTCTAAATAGCCATCTTAGGCTTCAAGGCTAGGCAGAAACTGTAGGCCTCAAAGAAGGGCCTATAGAGATGGATAGATGTGAGAGAAGGATCGGAATCGTTACCCGTCCCGGCCTCCCCCCGCCCCCCATTCTCCCCAAACCCGGGACAGTTGCAGTCAGGAAGAGTATTGATCCTTTTGAACTTTTGTGTGTTTGTGGGTGTGTGTGTATGTGTATATTAGAAGGCAACCTAGGGACTTGGGATCGGTTATTGTTAGTGCTCCAGAAACAAAACAAACCCATCAGATCTCCCCTAAACAAAACGAGTCTTGTTAAATACCTGACTCGGGAGAACACACAGTGATCCAGGAGGATCTTTCTCAGTATCTCTTATTGATTCATCCCAAATGTCCACCATATGCTTTGGCTACTTATCGACCTCGGTAGAATGGGTGTTTCTGTGGACAGGTTATCGTTTTCTTAGGTTATTCACTCTCAGACGTGTGTGTTTATGTTTTAACAGGTTTCTGAAAAGAATCAGTGGGGAGAAATTGTAGAAGAGTTTAACTTTCCCAGAAGTTGTTCTAATGCTGCCTTTGCTTTAAAACAGTATTACTTACGGTAAGTAGTGGTGATTTACATAGTGTTAGGAAATACGGGATTTAAACACAATTTTTGAAAGCTTTAAAAATCATTAAAATGTTTTAAAATAGAACTGTATCAAATCTACTTATCTAGTCTGGGGGATCTTAAGTATCAATCATTTGGGGACTTTACTCTTGTTTGTTTATATGTTAAATCTAAAACTTTTATGGGTGATTTCCTCCTCCCCCCCTCAGTAAACACTTTTGTGACACTGTTATTGATCGTTTGATACTGACAGGGGGCTGAAAGGTAATGGTAGCTCTTGAGTAAAGCTAGTTTCTGAAACTTTGTTTCTCTTAGGGAAAAAAAAATTCTTTCTTTTACAAGCTTGTTCACATTTTTAAAAAATTACTTTCCGGATTTCAAAAATGAGACTTTTGTGGGTAGATATTGTTGGAGAGTTACAGTAAAGTATCGGAAGAAGTTACTTGTTTCAAGGTAATTTGAATACCCAGACTTGCTTTAAAGGAGTATTTAAAACAGTGTACCACAAACATTTAAAAAGTATTGTTAAATTTTTAGATAAAGTAAAATGATTTTGCTGTTTGTTAAACAGTATTAAACAATATGGTTTTGATTTTTTTTCTTTTTACATTTTATCTGACTAGTGTGAAAATTAAATTTTAAATTAAATTTAAATTACAATGTTTGTGTTCCACTTAAGATAATACATTCTTGATGCATTTTTTGGGCGTTCCAATTTCCAGGAATATTTTCAGCTTTTAATTCTGGTAAGGAGGGGGCAACTAGCATATTTTATTTTTTAACATTCTTTCACCCATAGATGATAATTGAAGTCACTCATTTTTTGGGAAAACATTTTTGTCTTTAATGAAAACATAAGTACTGTGCTCGTTTTGATGTTTGCATTTGTTTATAGCTCAAAATGTATACAAACTTGTGTCACATTAAGCATTCTTGAGTAGGAAATGAGGTAATTGTAGAAGTGAACTTTCTATTGGCTGTCTTGGGTTGACTGCAAACTTTGGGAGTTAGCTATGTTACCCTGAAATATGGTTAACTTTAGATATCAGTAGTTTCTGTATGCCTTGTGTGATGGTATGTATGTGTTAGTTTTAAATAAAGGGCTAAGTACAGCAAAGTATCTTCTTAAACGTGTGAGGGGTGATACAGGAATGGGGTGAGAAGTATTTCATATTTTGGTTGACTGTCACTTATTTCCACTGTGATTCCTAAAGAAAAACTAGCTTCTTGAGATTGGTCTATTTGGATCTTCTTAGTGTAGCATTGAGACTAGAAGACTTTTCGAATGCCTTTCCAAATTATGTCCATTTTATATAATACAGACTGGGTTATAGTTTATATAATAATGCCTAAGCAACCAAAAGATACTTATATAGGACTTAAATAAGAGGTTATCATACATTGCTGAAGACTTCACATTCCATGAGATAAACACCTAAAAGTGGAAGAGTTTTGATATTAGATCTTGATATTTATCTTGAAGTATTAGATTTTAAAAAAAAATTCAACATTTTAATGTAGCGAATTACATTAAATACTTTTTAAAAAGTCTATCATAGATACGGTTTGAAAAGTTGTATGAGAAATTATAATTTTTTTTTGGAGTTATATCTACTATTGGTTATCTGTAGAGGTGTTAAATTTGTTTGCCAAAACACTGTCAAAGTTCTATGAAGTTATTTAGGTGATTCTCAAATACTTTTTACACTTGCATTGTAAACTTTTTGTTACCATGTGTCATTTTTCTTCCATATGTCCATTCCCCAGCTTTGTTATTTTAGATTGTAGCTAGGCGACTAGGAAAAAGTTGAATCATTTGATTTGGAAATAAAGCCATGTGAAGATTTGCATGACTTATAAAAAAAATATTCTGGATAAAATTTTGTACTTCAACCTTGAAAAATTCTCTATGGGTATAGTATTGCACAGTGACAGTAGATGTATGATGGGGTTTTTACCTTCCCCTGAAAAGTAATTACCTTGAAGACAAGATACTATTTTAGATGGACACCTGTATCAAACTATACTAGTTAGTATAAGAATGCCTTTTAAAAGAAAGAAACATTAAAGCAAGTGACTTGGCAAGTTAATTATTTGTTTAGTGCAACTGGAACTTTTATCTAATTGGCTAGGTAGTTGTCATGCTTTTTCCTTGTTTAGATAATAATTATGTATTAAGGAGTAATATTTTACTTAAGGGATAGAGAAGTTCAAGTGCCAGTCATATACATTTTTGTGTTGGTTTTGACTCAAATTTGACTAAAACTGAGCACAAACATGTTTGTTCAGTTTTGTCTGTTAAAACATTAATATCTTTGTTAGTGTAGATATTTGTGCATATTTATTTATAGACAAACACAAAGAATCATATAATTTTAGATGGGATCTTAGAGAGCCTGTAGTTCACTGTTTGCATTTCACAGTTGAGAAAATTAAGGGCATAGTTTATAGTTGTTCTCCAAAGTTTAAGAATAAAAAGTTTAATTGGTTATTTTCTGTAAACTTTGGCATGATTAAAAAATTTTAAAGATTGTTTAATATCAGACAAAAGTAGAAGACATAACTTAAACATTTTGTAACTTGAACCATTTAGTAATTTCAGTATATCTTTTTTTGTGGTTATTTCTTTTGAAAATCTCAGTATATTCCACAGATTTATCTTTATAGTGTTCTCATAAAATGTACAAGGGTAGCTTGCCCAATTTTATAGATGGAGAAACTGAGGCATGGTAAAGTTCAGTATTTCACTAATGTTATTTTGTTAGAGCATTTAATGCCATTCATGTGACCATTTCTTAAGGCAATCATGTTTAGTGAGTCAAATAGGAGAAAGTCAGTTTCTCAGTCAGATAATGCTACAGGATGAAAATGTAGTAAGAATTTAGATGTGACTGGTTTTATGACAGTTTCAAAGTTATTCAGTGGATTTTTAAAAATATATTAGAGATAAGAGTGATGGGATTTACTGTTTCTGTTTATAATTTGAAATTGTAGTATGAAAGTGTTTCAAAATATTTAAAATGCACAGATATAGAATTCTGTTTGAGTTTGCTTATCATCGACAGTGCTTTGGTCATCAAAATCAACTTGTTTCCATTATAAAACTAGATTAAAAAAAAAACCGTTAAATGATCAAGCTTTGTTTTAATGGTATCTGGACTTGGAACCAAGGGACCTGGGTTTGAATTCTTGCTCTGAGTAACTGTGACTTTTGTAAGTCATCCACTGAACTTCTTTCCATAGCTGAAAAATAGGATCTACCCTGTAGGGTTAGGAGTTTTGTGAGGAAAGCGTTTTGAAAGCATTAAAGTGCTTTAAAAATGCTTGCTACTTGTTTGACTTTGAACAAGTTCCTTAACTTCTCTGGTTCTTACTTTCCTTGTCTATAACTTGAGGATGTTGGACTAGGTGAACTGTAAGACTCTGCCAGTTCCACATCTTAAAATGTCAAATACCTTGAGATGTGAATAGCCAGTGTGGTATAGTAGGAGGACTTGGAGATTCAAAATCAAATCCTGCTTCCAACCTTTGTTAGTTGTGTCATTATGGGCATTTGTTTAACTGAGGCTCTCCTGTCTCATCTGTAAAACAGTATCTGTATCTCAACCTTGAAGGATTATTATGAAGTTCAGGGAAATAATGAATGCAAAATGCTTTGTAAACCTTAAGGCTCTTCCCTTATACGTGCCAAACCCTTAGTTTCCAGTATCTGCCATTTTGAATAGCTATTAAATGAGGGAGTTTTTTTTTTTTAAGAAAAAACATACACTCACATTTAAGATAGTCAGACACTTAATTTGCCTTCCAGCTATCATGCATTTTACAGAACCACAGAATTTGAGAGTTGGAAGGAATCTTGGGGATGTGGTCTGATGCATATGTGAAAGGATTCTTTACTATTACTTACTGAACAAGTGATCATTTTAGCCTCTACTTGAATACTTCCAAGGAGAGGAAGCCCACCACTTCTGTCAGCAGCCCATGCCACTTTTGGATAGTTCTAGTGGTTAGGAGGTTTTTTCCTGACATCAAGCCTAATTTTACCCCTATTCAGTGTCTACCCACTGATTCTTGTTCTACCTTTTGGTGACAAGTAGAATAATTCCAATCTCAGTTTCACATGACAGTCTTTCAGATACATAAAGATAGCTATATCATGGCTACCCACAGTCTTTTCTTCTCCGGGTTAAACATTATAGTTCCTTCAGCCTGTCCTCATAAGACATAGACTCAAGGCCTTTCACTCTCATTGTTGCTGTCCTCTGGACACTCTTCAGCTTACCAATGTTCTTCTTAAACAGTGGTACCCAGAACTGAGGACAGTATTCTAGATAAGACCTGCCCAATTTTGGGCAACCCTGGAAAAATGTAGGGTTGCCGCTATGCACACTTTGTTTGTCACTTAACGCTTGGCAACCAGCTGTCAGCAGTCTGTCTCTAATCTAACTTATCTGCAGCTTGAAGAAGTTTAGCCTATTTTAATTTTGGCCCCTATCTGCTGCCAAGTTGTGCAGGTATGCTCTAGAGTCTAGATGATGTTTAACTGAGATAGAGTATGGTAGAACTATTGCCTCACTATTCCTGTAATTTGGCCCTCTTTTAATGCAGCCCAAGATTGAATTACCATTTTCTGACTGCTGATATATTCATATCATCTTGCTGATTCTTAGAACTTGTACCCAACTAAAACCGTTAGATCTTTTTCCAGAACTACTGTCTAACCATGTGTCTCCATCTTATACTTACAAAGTACCCAAGTGTGAGACTGTATTTATTCCTATTGAGCATCATCGTATAGATTCAACCCAGTTCTTTAGCTTGTCGAGGTAACTTTTGGATCATTACTTGGTTATCCAGTATGTTACTTGTCACTCCAAACTTTGTGTCATCTGCAGATTTGATGAAAATGCCATCTATACATTTATACAAGTGATTAATAAAAAATAAATCTTAGGTAGCACAAGGACAAATACAGATCCCTGATGTACTCCCCTGAAACTTTCTGCCATATTGGTAATAGACTCTTAACTCCCAAACAAGTGATATTTCTATTATATCTTACTGCCTCCTTCTAAA
Organism: Pseudochirops corinnae; assembly: GCA_028646515.1. Taxonomy (NCBI): domain Eukaryota; kingdom Metazoa; phylum Chordata; class Mammalia; order Diprotodontia; family Pseudocheiridae; genus Pseudochirops; species Pseudochirops corinnae. The sequence continues at coordinate 6,850 of JAQQSV010009258.1, read as the reverse complement.
TAGTCTTCTCTCATTGTAAATATTCTCTCTGGATATGTTTAGTCATTTTCAGTTGTATCTGACTCTTTGTGACCCCATTTGGGGTTTTTTTGGCAAAGATACTGTAGTGGTTTGCCATTTCCTCCTCCAGCTCATTTTACAGATGAAGAAACTGAGGCAAACAGGGTAAAGTGACGTGCCCAGGGTCACACAGCTAGTGTCTGAGGCTGGATTTGAATTCAAGAAGAGAAGTCTTTCTGACGCCAGGCCTGGTACTCTGTCCACTGCACCACCTAGCTGGATAAAGCCTATTTAAAATATGTCAGTAGATGAAGTTAGGTGGTGCAGTGCTGGACTTAGGATCAAGAAGACCTGAATTCAAATATTATCTCAGATATTTACTAGCTGATGAGCCTGGAAAATTCACTTAGCCTGTCTCAGCCTCAGTTTCCTCATTTGTAATCTGGAGTAATAATAGCATGTACCTCAGGTTTATTGTGAGGATAAAACAAGATAATCTATGAAGTACTTTGCAAACCTTAAAGCAATATATAGATAATAGCTATTATTGAAGATTATTTCTTTGTTAATTTGGATGAACAAAACCATGTCTTTTATTTTAAAGGACCCCGAAAGTGTTCGCACTCTAGCTCAGTTCTTTTAATAAGTCTTGTTATGAGTCACTTGAAGTGAGGTAGAAACTTTGATTTATTTCAGTGGGGTTCAAAAAAGGATGATTTGCCTGCAATAAGACATGAGTGTTTCTGCAAACTGGTCAACAGTTAATGCTTTGTACGCAAATGGAAAAAGTAATCCTAGAACTGGTAGAACTCTTGCATCTACGTCAATCACCTGCATATGAATATTTCTATGATTTTTAAAAATAAAATGAGATAAGTGTGATTATGATATAAAGATAAAATAAAACATTTAAGAAGGCTTGTATAGAAAAATTTGAGAAAGAAGTTGAGAAAGAAACCTAGCTCAGTAAATGTTACATCCTGGAAATTGTGTTTTGGTTCTAATACTACATGGCATAGATTTGTCTTAAACTAGAATTGATATTAATTTAACCTTTAGAGAGACAGTGTGGCCCAGTGGAAAGAGTACTGGATTAGGAGTCAAAGGAAATAGGTTCAGATGCTGTCTTTGACAATTAATATCCATGTGATCTTGAGCAAGTCATTTAATCTCTCACTGGGCCTCACTTTCTCCTCTGTAAAATAAGGGATTTGGCCTAGCTGGCCTCTGAGGTCTCTTCCAACTTTAGATCTACCATTCTGTAATTCTCAATCACTTGACCCCTATGCCCCAGGCATGTCAGTAAGACAAATTGCTGAGCAGGTGCTGATCTACATTAGTCAATTGGTTTTCTACACTGATTAAGTCATAACTCCAGTATAAAATCGCTGACAAATTTATCACAATTCTAAAATAGCATTACCATTAATAAAAGGAAGTAGAAACAAGAAAACTTACTTAAATATTCCCAAATGTGTTATATGGCATTTTACCTACCCCCCCCCAACATTCATCCAGGTTGGAAACCATGGTGTCTTTGGTTCTCTACTCTCCTGCACCTTTTGTTTTTAATTGCCAAGTCCTATTGATTCTGCCTCTAGTATGTTCTAAGCTCAATCCTTCTGTCTTCTCATGGCTAATCATCCTAATATAGTGTCTTATTAATAATTAAACTGTTATCACAGACTCATAACAGATCTTCCTGTCTCCATTTTCCTTCATCCACCCTTCCTGCTGCTCTCAGACTAATCTTTTGCATAGATCTGGTCATATCATTCTTCTTATGAGATATCTTGAGTGGATGTCTTATTGCCTAAACAGAAAGGGCCTCTTAGGGCTGAAGCCATCTCTTTCCAATCTCATCTCCACACTTAAGTTCCAAACAGAGCTACTGGGTGTCCAGAATACAGTCCATTCTTTCCCATTTTCTTATCTTTATTCTGTTTCTCTTAATCTAGAATTTCCTACACTCTGCATGTTTAGCTATAAAATTTCTTATCTGCCCTTTAAAATCTAATACAAATGCTTCCTTCATGAAGCTTTTTCTGATTCTCCCCCAATGACCTTTGCATTTGGGCCTTATATACTATGTTTGAAATTTTCCATATATATTGAACACATATTGTGGTTGATTACATCTCTCACTTAGCCTTTTAGGTATCTGACAATTCTTTCTCAGTATCCTTATTTCAGTCATCATTTATATCTCACACTTAAATATGGGTATGCCCCAATGTTCTTTCCTAGGCCTTCTCCTACTCTATACTCTCCTTAGTGACTTCTTCAGATCAGTTAACATTTTTTTGTGGATGATTCTCAGATCTGTAAATTTAGCCCTCTTCTACCAAACCAGATGTCTTCTCCATCTTTCACGCTCAGTTTGTTCAAAACATATTCTCATTATCATTTTCCCCAAACATACTCCTCTTTCAAACTTTCCTATTTTTGTTGAGGGTACCACCATCTTTCAAGGTTCAAAATGTTAGACTTATCCTTGATTCCTTACTTCTTATCAGTCTATTGAGTTTTGAATCAATTTTGAAGCTTTGTTTCCACCTCCACAAAAATCTCTAATATCCTTTACGTTCTTTACACTCAAGTGACCACCACCCTAATTTGTATATTTATGACATATACACCTAGAAGACCTATTGGGGAATTATGGTACTAGTCTAGGTATGTGCTTGTGAGGTCCTGTTGATTGGGCTCTCTCTGTGTGAATAGATCTAAGAGATAATGCAAAGTCGATATAATCAACAGGATAGTCTACCAAAATACCTATCATGTCTTTCTCCTTCTCTTGCTCAGTGCTCAATCACCTCTTACCTAGAATATTGCAATAGCCTTTTAATTGGTCTTTCTGCCTAAAATCTCTCCCCTCTCCAATCCATCTTCCATATAGCTTCCAGACCGGTAGTTTTAAACAATTCCAAAGGACTTATGATGAAAAATGCTATCCACATCTAGAGAAAGAACTGATGAAGTCTGAATGCAAACAGAAGCATACTATTTTAACTTTACTTTTTTGTGTTTTTTTTCCTTTTGTTCTGTTTCTTCTTTCCCAACATGACTAATATGGAAATGTGTTTCACATGATTGAGAATATATAACCTATATCAAATTGCTTACTGTTTTAGGAAGTGGAGAGGGGAGAGAAAATTAGGAACTCAAAGTTTTTAAAAAATCAGTCATAAAAATTGTCTATGTGTATTGGAAAAAATAAAATACTATATAAAAAATGATAGATCTAAAGCACAGGTCTGACTATGTATGTCATTCCCCTGCTTTGGAAACTCCAGTGAATCCCTATTGCATCTAGGATCAACTGGAAACTCTGATATTTATTGAAAGCTCTTATTACTTGGTTCTAACTTAACCTTTCTAACCTTCTTTTGTATTATTGCCATTCATACACTGTTTGATCCATCCTAAATGGCCTTCTTGGATCACTCCCACACTTGACTAGAATGCATGCTTAACCTACCTCTCTTAGGATCTCTAGTCCTTTTACATCTCAGCTCAAATGCCGCCTCCTACAAGAGGTCTTTTCAAATTCTCCCTCTCTGAAATCCCCTCAAAATTATCTTTTATTTGCTTTCTAGGAAATTTACATATACATTTGTGTGTACATGTTACCTTCACCTATAGAATGTAAGTTCTTTGAGGACAAGGATGGTTTCATTTATGTCACTGAATCTGCAAGGCACCAGTCATGTAGTAAACACTTTTTTTTTTTTTTGGAGGGCAGTTGGGGTTAAGGATGTAGTAAACACTTAATAAATGCTGCTGATTAACTGAAAGGTGTTCACCTTATTTTGTTACTAATCCATGGGGGTAGGGACTAGGTCTTATTAAACTTTGTGTTTCCCCTAGTGCAGTGGTTCTCAACCTTCCTAATGCTGCAACCCTTTAATACTCCTCTGTGGGCATATCTGCATGTGGGCAGACCTGCCTGGAGACAGATAGCAGTGTCTCTGTTCCTAAGACCATTGGAAATGTGTATGAAAGGGTCATTTGACCTCCAAAGGGGTCGTGACCCACAGGTTGAGAACCACTGCCCTAGTGCATGACACACTTGTGAATATATAACAGATGTTTAATAAAAATTTGTTGAGTTAAAGCTTAATGACCAACTAAAAATGCAAAAATAAAAAAAATCTTAATAGGCACTCTCACAGTAACTGTTATACCTCTGTTTAGTGGTGAGCTCAACAATGTCATGGTCGGTGGTAAAGGAAATCCAATGCACCTTAGCTGGCAATGAATTATATTGCTTCTGTTGACTTTTATAAAATTACCGAAGTGAGATGGAGAGAATAAGCAAGTTGGTAAAGAGTAACAAAATGATTTAGGGTAAGGAATGTCCTTTACTTGAGCCCCACTCTGATTGCTCATCCTGGCATGAAGGTGACCCAGGGTTCTTTCTAATGGTACCAGAGTTTCAGATAACTCCCAAATGATAGACTTGTGTTTCTTTCTTGTGAGGACCAGCTGTGCATGCGTTGTGGTGGCCATATGTCATGTAGATAGTCTGTTAAGGCATGGAAGAGTGTTGTGAAATCAGAGATCTTTTAAAGTAGAAGGAAAGCAGGATACATAATTAACATATTAGAATGAATGTTTTAGAAATAGTTTACATTTTTCTTATTGTACACTCATGTGCAAACTCTTGCTTAAGAGCACCCGAATGTACCAGCCACTAGTAATGCATATCAGGAAGTGCTAGAAGGAAGTGGGGGGCTGTGTGGCAGATATTTTCTCTTTGTGCCTTCTGCTTACCTCTCTGTTTCTGGGATACATGAGATGAGCCCATTGAAACTGTTTCTGGGATACATGGGATGAGCCCATTGAAATGAGTCAGTGAATGAGAAGGCATTAGAAACCAAAGAAACAAAATATAAGTGAGAAATGGTTTTTAAAAAAAAGGTTAAGCATTCATGTGTAGAAGTACAGATTATTACACACTAGACTCATAGATGTTTAAACTGGAAGGGTCCTTAGAGCTCATCTAATCCAACCCACTCATTTTGGAGATGAGAAAACTGGGACCAAAGGGATTAAGTGGTTCCCCGAGGGTCACAGAACCAGTTAGATGGAATTTAGAATACTAAATCTCCTGACTTAAAGTCCATTGCTGCTTTCAGTGAAGTAGGACTAACCTCCCTATTCTGACACGTCTGTGAGTGACTGAACAAATGAAGGAGAAAAAATATCAGGACCCTTTAGGATTCATTGACAGAAAAAGGTAGAGAATTCTTTAAGTCTGAGTGTTAAGAGAAGTTGATTGTGAGAATATGTAGGGATAAAGGACATATACTTCACTGTTAACTAGCTCTATAACATTTCTGTTAAGGGGAAAATGTTAATTTTGAAGGATATAAGTATGTTTTCCATACCTGAGCAAAAAGTCAAATTTCATGGCTACAAAAAAATCCTTCAAATTACAGGGTTTTCTTGTCTCAAATGTTGACTCATTTAAAAAAAAAAAAACAAAAACAATAAAAATTACAATTCCAGAAAAGCCAATTATTTGGGACTTGAGGTACACTAATGGTATTTAATATAACAATAAAGAGCCTTTGGGTGCCTTAAAATTTGTTTTCTAAAAGTAAATTTTTGTAACTTGCTCTCTAAGAGACATATTTGTAGTAATACTCTACCAAAGTCCCAAGCAAGTGGTAGCCTTTACTTCCATTTTCTACACAATTTAGTTTCCTGTGGATTTGGAAGTTAAAAAGATGAAATGAAATAAAAAAACATAGCAGGTTAAGTTTTAGGCCTCGAATGTGAAAGTTTATTCTTAATTTCTACCTAAATCAGATCTTTGTTTGAGGAAATTTGCTAGAACCGTCAAAAAGACTTTTGCAGAATAGCTGCTGCTTTTGATGAATTACAGGGTATCCCAAATGTCATAGTGCATTTTAAAGATATTCAAGTTGAATTAAGATTTGGAACCCTCTTTCTCATTACAATCCAGCAAATGACAGGACTTGCATTGCATTCACTGCAGTGACTAAAACTTCTTAGCAGTATTAGCAACCTTTTTACTAGATAAATATATTGAAAGTAGTTAATGGTCTGAGTGATTGACAAAAACTATTTTCAGGTTCTAAAAACTATTTAAAACAGTTTAGGCTTTGAAGTTCATTCAAACATCTTGTGCTTTGTGGTTGAGGATTTGTGTGTGTGTGTGTGTGTGTGTGAAATGCAGATGCTTTAGTTTTAAAATTTAGAAGAATAAATATAAATGGCATGTATTGTTTGGTTTGGTTACAGATAGTAGGTTATCAGGAAATGCCTGTTTCATTGACTGATTTTAGGTATGTTCCAAAGTGTACCTTAAATTATACACAGCAGTGATTCACATTGTTTGTCTCTACTGTGTCAGTGCTGGGTATGTACCATAAAATTCACCAAAGAGATGCAATAAAGAAAGAGCATGTGTCTGGCAGGATGCTGCTATAGCAGGAAGAACACTGGGTTTGGTTCCAGAGGACCTGAGTTCAAATAAACCAGCTCTGTTACTGGGCAGCTGTGTGATCTTGGGCAAGCCACTTAATATCTTTCAGACTAGACCAGATTATCTCTAAGGTTTCTTGCACCTTTAAATCTTGTGATCCTATTGCAAATTCTGAGTAATATTCGCATGACCAATTTTTCTAAAAGGTGCTACCTTTCTAAAGGTACCACTTAAAAAGCATATTTTCTTTGAAAACACAAACATTGATTTTTAGTTGTACGTGGATAGTGTTTCGTTCTATTAATTATCTGTGGGCAGTATGAAAAGGACTGCTTTCTGAATGGTTGCCCAAGTGTCATAGACCCATGGTGGTATGAAGCACAGGCTCTG
>JAQQSV010009257.1:0-13567 GCA_028646515.1 Pseudochirops corinnae | reverse complement strand
AAGCCTGGCTCCACAGGCTCCACGTGACCACATTCAGCCTATTAGGGAACACAGTATACTTTCAAATATCCAAGGGTCCTCAAAGTCACGTAGCCACTTCAGCAAAGGGCCTAGGGGCAGAGAAGATCTTTAGATTCCCATAACACATGTATAAAGAGTTCTCAAGTAAGAAAATTCACCCTGCCAATTCAGTTCAGCATTTAGCACCTTATTATATAAGAAAGTATTCAATGAGTGGGAGATCAAAATGTAAAGTAATATCACATTTTTTACTATTAAAATATACCTGGCTTTATAGCTTTAAAACAGAACAGAAAATCCCAAGTTAGTGGAGCAGGAGGGGAAAATCATGAAACATTTCTTTGTCTAGTACTTTTGGGGAAATATCTGTCTATATTCCATTACTGTAAAAACAGATAAAAATTTCTCCTTGGGATATCCAAATGGGACCTGTGATTGAAAGAGCACATTGAAGCATTGAAGAAATACAGAATAAAAACACCCTAGGTATATGCATTAGTTTATCAGACAAATAATCATTCAGCAGCTACTATATACAAGGTCCTATGCTAGGCTCTGTGTGTGTGATGTTGTTGTTCAACCTTCCATTCTAAGAGGACCAACAACATTAAGTTGTGATCGGTGATGTTTAACTTGTACATGAATTGGATTTAAGTGATGAGTTGCACAAAGTGTAGCTTCACTCTTCTAGAGTCATTGAAGTCCAGTGGCAGGAAAAAAGTCAGGACAACTGGAAATGGTTTGGGATACAGTGGGTGATCTTGGCGTCTTTGATGTCTGACCAACATTTAAGTACTCCACAATGAGTGCTTCAGCTGAGACCGTTCTCATCTTCTTACCAGGGCAATTCTTCACATGCTTGGGGTAGAGATTCCCTTAACTCACCAATGGGTTTGAGGTTTATCAGTTACCTTCACCTGGTTTAGCCTATCTGCCAAGACAGTTTTACTGTGGTGTGGCTGTTTTACATGTTATTGCTTCTTGGGGACACAGGTAAGAGCTGAGGGACAGTTAGACACCAAATGTGGATGAATAGCCCTGCAAAGGGATGGGCAAGCCCTCATGCCAGAGATAGTAGTCCTCCCTGAACAGTAGTAGAACAAAACACAGTGCCTGACTTCTAGGAACTTATGGTATAATTAAAACAGAGAGAATATGTTCTTAATTGAATTAGGGACTTATAAAACCAAGCACAAGCAGCTTTCCAGAGGACTGCTGCTGTGAGCAGCTTAAAGGTACTGATTACATAGTATAGTAAGCTCTCTATTTATTCAGCAGTAAATTAAGGCAAAACATTCACATAAATCAAAGTATAGCATTCACAATGTTATGACATAACAATTTATCATGAAAATGGCCACATAGTTTTCACCAGAGTAGCCACATAGTTTTAAACAAAGTAAGCTCATTTAGTAACTCAATCATTTAGTAAGTCCTTAATTCAATCATCCTTAAGGAAGCTTGTCTCCTTAATGGATGCAAAGTACAAAGGTCAAAGCTCTCCACCCCTAGGTCACATTGTCTTAATCTCTTCAATCAAAAAATCTTCTTTCTTCTTAATTGGAGAAGTCCTTAATTCAAGCATCTAAATTTAAAGGTCAAAGTTCTCCACCCCTAGGTCACAGTAAATTATGAACTTGTCAGTTTACATTAAATACCCAAGGAGAGGTCTTTCATCTTGACTTGAGGCAGCCTCTCAGCTTCCATGGTTCCTCTTCCATGGTCCCAGCTCCTGCTTGAATTTACCCAATTGTCACTTGAATTCAAAGGCAGAGAGCTCTCAGTTCTTTGCCCAGAGCTCCTTGTGCAGTTCCTGTTCCATGTTGAAGCTCAGAGTGTCTAGGCAACCTCAAATCCTTCACAGTTTCTGTACTTGGAAAGACAAATTTTAACAAAGCCACAATAACATTCATAACCATTGCTGGCATCCTCATCAATTTACTTTCTGTCTGTGAAATCAACATAGACCCAACAGCAAGGTTTAAAAAATTAATGAAAATCATCTGTATCATCCCAAGACCTCTGAAAACATCAGTAAGGCACTCCTCCAGGATTTCTGTAAATATACAACAAGAAAATCTTCTTTCAGTGCTTCTGAACCAGCAGTAAGGTCCCAGGGCTTCTGTAACAACAGCACCATCCTCTATCAGCAGTTGAATCTGACAAAGTAACATCAAAACAGACAGATAAAATACTGGCACCACAGCTATGCCTCCTCCCAGTTCTCCTCTCTTCTCATTTCTCACTTCTCCTTCATTCTCATCTCAGTTCTTCTCTCTTCTCAGTTCAGTTCTCAGTTTCTCAGTTCTCCATTCTGTCCCCATAAATTCGTGAAACATTCTATTCTCAATTCATAGAAGTTCTCAGAAGTTCTCAGGATCCAAGCAGTTCTCTCTCTCTTTCTCTCTCTTTCTCTCTCTCTCTCTCTCTCTCTCTCTCTCTCTCTCTCTCTCTCTCAGCAAATCTGGCTCTCTAGCTTGGGCTTTTACTTATATATGGTATTAGCTTCTCCCTGTCCACCTCTTCCTGTTACATCAGCAACTTCCTCCCACAGGGGGATTCACAAGTACTGGATCTTAATACTTGATATAATCATGAACTTTAAACAAGGTGCTAAGTACCTGTTTGATTGCCAATACAAGGAGTAGGAAAGATCTTCAAATCCCCATTACCATTACCTGACTGTTAAGTTATTCACCTCATGTAACAAAATTCTAAGTGAATTTGGCAAATCTTTATTGAATTCTGTGGAATAGAGATAAGAACTAGAGCAGAAATTTCATTGAGGTAGGGAGCTCCCAAGGGGGAAAATCCATACTGCCAATTCAGTTAAGCAATTTCCCTATAATTTATATAGTCTTAGTTGCTTGGAATCCTGAGAGGTTAAGTGAATTGCCCAAAGTCAAACAACCAGTATTTATATGAGGCAAAATTTGAACCTGAGTCATGGTGGATTCAATTCATTCTGTCATTCTGCCTTTCAGATAGTCATAAACATGTGATTTACATGTTGCTGAGGGAAGGACTGGGGATGGATATGGGTTCAGATAAATCTGCACATAAATAAGAAGAATCTAAAATAAGATGTGAATTTGTTGTTGTTGTTCAATCACTTCAGTCACATACCCATTCTTCATGACCTGATTTTGAGATTTTCTTGACGAAGGTACTGGAGTGGTATACCATTTCCTTTTCTAGCTCCTTTTACAGGTGAGGAACTGAGGCAATCAGGGTTGTCCAGGGTCACAAAACTACTAAGTACCCGAGGTGAGATTTGAACTTGGGTCTTCCTGACTCCAGGCCAAGCACTCTATCTTCTGTGCCACCTAGCTGCCCCAAAATGTGAAAGTGAAATTCCAAGAAAGGAGCATGAGAGCTTGAATTTTGTAAACAATTCACTCCTTGTGACTTATTCATTCACTCATTTGTTTATTTATTCATTCATTAATTTATTTATTTATGCAGCCCATGCTATTTGTTTGTTGCCCTTCCCACTAAATTCCCTCCTCTCCTCTGCCTCCTAGCATCCAAGTTGCCTTCAAAACAGAGCTCAGGTGACAGGACTCAGGACTTTCTCTTCCTATTGAAAATATTTTCAGCTATTCTAGTGACTATATTAATGTATCTGTGTGCAAATCCCTACCCCTCTCAAAGAATATAAACTTGGCAATGGAAGCTGTTTCAGCATTTTCCTTCTCTCTTTAATACCTAGTACGGTACCTTTCATATAGTAGATGTTGAATAAAAATTTCTTGAACTAAGTAGAAAAGAATTTCCTAGATTTATTGGTATTCTCCACCTGTTTTTATTTTTTTTTACATTTAAAAGATTTTATTGTTTCCTCTTATTTTATACCATTTCTTAATATTGCTCTGCTTCTAATGAACTATCATTGTAATAAAGAAAAAAATTAATGAAAAACTACTTAAGAAATGACAACAGTTCACAGGATAGGCATCATTCTGTGCTTTGTGTTTTAATATCTGCTTTCCTATTGCAATAGACTTCTGGTTGGTGTCCTTGCCTCAAGTTGCTCTCTGCTCCAATCCATCCTCCAAACAGCCATAAAACTGATCTTCCTAAAGGTCAGATATAACTGTCACACCTCTCTCCCCATTTAATAAACTTAAGTGGCTACCTATTACCTTTCAGGAGGACCAGAAATAAAATCCTCTGTTTGGCATTCAAAACCATTCCACCCCACTCACACCTTTGAAGTCTGCTTACCCTTTACTCCTTGTACTCTAAATAATCCACAGACACTTGCATGTTTGCTGTTCCTTGAACAAGACTCCTCATCTCTTGACTCTATGTGTTTTCATTGGCTGTTCTCCATGCCTGGAATATTTACTTTCTTCCTCTCTGTCTCCTGGGACACTGACTTTCTTCAGGCTCTAGCTAAAATCCTGCCTTCTGAAAGATGTCTTTGCCATTCTTCCATAATGCAAATGCATTCCCTTATCTTTTCTAATGCATGCCCATGCCCTTCTCCAAGTTATCCCTTATATAGCTTTGTTGTCTCCTCCATCGGAATGTGAATTCTTCATGAGAAGGGACTTTTTTTTCCCTTTCTACTTACCTCCAGAACTTAACAGAGGGTCTTCCTTAGTAAATGCTTAATAAATGCTTATAGACTGACTACTGACTGTTTTCTGGGATCAAGATTCATCATTTATGCCACATTTCTTTTCAAGAATTTAGCATCTAGTTAAGGAATGGTATGAAAAATAAGTTATCCCAAAGTAGAGAGAAACTTTTTAAACGACTGTTACAAGGGTTAAAGGAATGTAATTTCAACCTTAAAATTTCCAGAGGCTAGACAGCAATATAAATAGACATTTACAAATTACAAATGTAGATGATACATCTAGATTAAACCCTCAAGAAAATCTGAGAATATATCACTGGTCCACAGAAATCAATCCTAGATTTCAGGGAAGGTGATTATGAAAGGAACTGAGCCTTAGCAGGATATATTTGCCTTGACTACCAAGAAAAAAGGCAGGCTACAAATATGTAAGCTATGAAAAGTGTTCAAAGTATCTCAGTCTATTTCACTGGACCCATAAACAATCTGTCCATCCCATGAGCAATGCCTCCTGCAGAGATGAAAGAAATAATATAAAGTCCAGTTTTATTTTGTAATTCTTTTAATATAATCACTAATCCTGGTAGGGGTGGGGAAGTTTTCTAATGGATAATGTCTCATAAAAATAATATTGGGAGAGGAGAGGGCACATTTGTCACCTCGGACATAATCTCTATGAAGCACCATTTTCATTGAGAGTTTGCTGTCCTTGTCTCAATCAGTTCTGCTCTCTCGCAAATAAGGGTCTGAAGAGTAAATTTCTTTTACAGGATGCCATCACTTGTTTCCTTACCAATGCAGCTGTCTCTTTCTTCTTCCTTCTTCTTTTTTTTTTTATTAACATCTCTTTTTATTCTATTGCTCTGTGACAGACTACCCTTCAAAAACTAACAGTGCAAAAGAAACATTAAATATGCAGTTGGAGAATAGGGGAGGTCATGATGGGGTGGGGTAAGTGAAAGTCAGATGAAAGACAACCTTGATCAATACAATGGTGCTCCATGATTTTCTGTAACTATGTTGGTGTTAACATGGACTCACTGTACATATTTCAAAGGCATCATTTCAATTTTTCCATTTCAGTCTGTGATATTTATTTTTCTATTTCTCTAAGCAGATTTATAGATAAGTCTAATAAGATTTCATCTATGGCTGCTTCATTTTTCTAGCTAAACAGTAATTCTAGCAATGTTTGAGAAAAGTAGCATTGATTTTAGTGACTAAAATTCTTGGTGGTTTGAAGTGGTTATGTGTTGTCTTTATAATAGCTTAGTTTTGTGCATTCTACAACTGTCTGCTTTTAGATGGATAACCCTAGCATTGTTTTGTTTTGTTTTGTTTTGCATTTAAGAGGTTATTTATAAGTATTACTTCTTTTCCTTCTACATTTACAGTCAAAACCAAATTCCTCTTGTTTCCACTCTATTTGTTTTGATGCCTATTGGAACTGAGTGTACACTGAAAACAGATTTCTTATACCCTGTAATTTAGAATGTTTAGCTTTCCTTTTTTGACATCTCTTTTGATGCTGTTGAAGGAAGAGGTGGGCAGAAATCTGGAGAAAAGAAAAAAAAAGATGTAAAAGAGAGGACAAGATTCAAAATAGAATGCAAATCAGTGGGGATTTTTTCTTCTTATGACTTGTTGGACTATTAATTCCTCTCTTCCTCACTTCTTCATTTGCCTAACAGAGCTTGTTTTGCATTTCTCATTTCCATCATTTAAAGATCTATAAATTAATGAGAAGAGCATGTCCTTTCACCAATACAAATATCATTTTCCTCCATGCCTAAGCAGATAGTCTTCATGAGTTTTGATGCTGCAGATTTACTACCTGGTCATCTGTCCATCAATGATCCTCTACATTTATCTAGACTTTTCCTAAGAAACATATAATGATTTCTTCATTCGTAAACTGAAAGCCATTTTGTCTCACTAAAACCTTCCAGAACTTGTTCTTTAAAGGAGGACATTGCAGAACTCTATGAAAATATTCATTTTATTTCTTGTCATGAGGGGAATTTTCTTCTTACCATTGGACTTTGTCTATTTTTCATCTCTTTTTGTAATTAATCTAAGGGAACTTTGCCCCTTCATATTAGAAAAGAACAAGGAAATAGAAATGATTTTTTAAAAACTTGTTACAGAGATCACCTACAAGAACTGTTATTCCCCATAAGTACAAGTGTTCCAAGGATCTTAACATAACGTTAAGAGATTTTTTAAAGTCAAAACTTTGTTTTTTCTTTATTACTGCACTAACTTGAAAACACAAGAATCTCTTGATCTTAATTACTGTCATTGTCCTTTACTTCATCCATAAGAAGAGATTTTATCTCTGACAGAATGATTGGCAGAAATTCTTAGGTCTACCAAAAGAGGCTGCATGAGAGGTGTAGGGCTTGAGGGTCTTTCAGAGATGACATATATATATATATATTTTTTTTTTATTGCAAGCTTCTGAGGGTATAAAGCTCATTCTTCGTATAAGGCTTCTAGAAAGAGAGATCAGTTTTATAGTCAGAAAAAGCCATTTAAAAAAAATTGCAATGAAACTTGCCAATATGTCCTGGGAAAAAATGTAGATATTTCTTAGGAAATATGAAAAGTATTCACATCCACAAGTAAGTTGAGGATATGTCAAAATGAGTTTTGGTTTGGGATGTGTAGAAAATGAGAAAACGATACTTTGGGGGGGAAGGGAACAGATAAGTGTGTGTGTTGTGTGTGTGTGTGTGTGTGTGTGTGTGTGTATGTTATTGAAATGTGAAGATTTTTTAGGGGGGAAGACTGGACTTTCTTAAAATGATGAAGAAAAATGATATTCTGCAATTTGTATGAAGTAATTATTTAATTTAAAAGAAAATTATTGTTTTCTTTGCAAATAATAAAGCTTTTACATGGTACTTTTGCGGAAAGATCATTTATTCATTCATTTATTTTGCTTTTTGGAGGAGGGAAGTTAGGATAATTGGGGTAAAATGACTTGCCCAAGGTCACATGACTAGTTTTTGTGTTAAGCATCTGAGGCTAGATTTGAACTCAGGTCCTCCTGACTCCCGGGCTGGTGCTCTATTCACTGCACCACTTAGCTGCCCCAAGGAAAGATTATTTAAAAAAGAATCCTATCCACAGTTCTAGTGCATGATCAAGGCTTCTGTAAACAGAAAGATTAGGTGAAATATAAGAATACAGTAGGAAATAAATTAGAGCCACCTTGTGTAAGAAGCTAATATTTTATCTTATGGGCAACAAGGCTTCACTAATGAATTTTGAGAAGCAGAGTAACATGATCAGATGATAAGAAATATAAATTAGGATGATTTCAGTGGTTTCATGTGCAAGAAATATTGGCATCACTGTGTAGCATGGTGGGTAGAGTGACATGAAGACCTGACTTCAAATCCGGTCTTAGCACTTACTAGCTGTATGACCCTGGGCAAATAACTTAACCATTTACCTCAGTTTTCTCATCTATGTAATGAGCAAGAGAAGGAAATGGCAAACCACTTCAGTATCTTTACTAAGAAAACCCCCCAAAAAGTCACACAATTGTGTCAGGCAAAATTGAAATGACTGAATAGCAAACAGAACATATATTGGGATAATCCTAATCCCAGTGTCTCATAAATTTCAGGGCACCATTTTACAACTCATATTCCTGACATTTTCCATTCTGTTCACTCCATTTTATTGGTTTGTGACCAAGGGGATGAAAGTGATGATGCAAGAAGAAAAGGCCAACTCTCTATCCACTGTGCCATGGTTCTACATTCAAAGATTGGAAGACTTGGAATATAATATTCCAGATGGTAAAGGAGTTAGGATTACAATCAAGAATCACCTACAAAGCAAAAGTGAGTATGGTCCTTCAGGGGGAAAATGGTCATTCAGTGAGATAGAGAATATTGCATTTTCTTTTATCTTTTTGGAGGGGGGAAGGCAGGGCAATTTGGGTTAAGTGACTTGCCCGAGGTCACATAGCTAGTAAGTGTTAGGCCTGCATAGAGGACCTTGAAACATTCTTTTTTAAAAACTTTTTTTGGTCTTTATTAGTTTGTTTGTTTACTTTCAGTTTACAAGATTCAGTTCCACAATCCCTTGAGTTTCAAATTTTCTTCCTCTCCATCCCCCCTACCCATGGCAGCATGCAATCAAGTATAGGATATGCAAATACCAAGGATTCTTGATGAAAAGATCAGAGCAGAATACAAAATTTGACTTTTAAGTACAAGTCACAAGAGAAGCAAAAAAAGGTAAACAGGAAGGGGAAATCATAAGGAATTTAATAAGTTTAAACTATTTACATTCCTACAGGAGAAGATGATATTTGCAACTTATAAGACCTTTTTCATTATTAGGGTGGGTATAAGGAGTTTAAAAAAGTACAAGTTGAATATGAAGGGATGATATCTAAAAAATGAAATTAAGGAGTGAGAGAAGGATGCACTGGGAGAAAGAGAAAGAATGAGGTAGAATGGAGTAAATTATCTCACCTAAAGAGGCAAGAAAAAGTTTTTTTACAGTGGAGAAGAGAAGAAGAAGAAAGGGGAGGAGGTGAGGAGAAGTGAGTGAACCTTACTCTCATCAAAATTGGCTCAAAGAGAGAATAACATACACACTCAAATGAGTATAGAAATCCATCTTACTGTACAGGATAGTAGGAAGGGAAGGGGATAAGAGAAAGGAGGTGGGTGTGATAGAAGGGAGGGCAAATTGGAGGATGGAGTCAGGAGCAAAACACTTTTGAGGAGGGACAGGGTGAAAAGAGAGAGAGAATAGAATAAATGGGGAGGATAAATAGGATGGAGGGAAATATAGTTAGTAGTGATACCTGGAAAAATTTGAAGTAAGTTTCTCTGATAAAGGCCTCATTTCTCAAACATATAAAAAATTGAGCCAAATTTATAAAAGCAAAAGCCTTTCCTCCACTGATAAATGATCAAAGGTCATGAAAAGTTTTCCGATGAAGTAATCATATGAAAAGAAATAACTAACTCACTATTGTTTGAAGAAATGAAAATAAAAAACAATTGTGAGGTACTACCTCATACCTATTAGACTGCCTAATAGAATGGAAAAGGTAGATGACAGATGTTGGAGGGGATGTGGGGAAAAAAAGAGACTTTAATATCTTGTTGGTGGAGTGGTGAACTGATTCAATCATTCTGTAGAACAATTTGGAATTATGCTCAAAGGTCTATAAAACTATGTATATCCTTTGACCTAGCAATACGACTACTATGTTTGTATCCCCAAAAAAATTTAAAAAATGAAAAGAATCTATATATACAATAATATTTATAGCAGTTCATTGAGGGGATGCCCCATCAATTACGGAATGGCTCAACAAGTTGTGGTATATGATTATGATAGAATACTATTTTATTGTAAGAAACGATGAGCAGGATGCTCTTGGAGAAACCTGGAAAGACTTTCATGAGCTGTTGCAAAGTGAAATGGACTACGTACAAAGTAACAGCAAAAATATAAGATAATCAGCTATAAATGATTTAGCTGTTCTCAGTAATAAGATGATCCAACACAACTCTGAAGGAGTTATGATGAAAAAATGCTATCCTTTCTCAGAGAAAGAACTGATTGTATCTGAATACAGATTGAAGCATACTTTTTTTTGCTTTTTTATTAGTTTTCTTTTTGTCTATGTTTTCCTTCACAACATGAATATTATAGATATGTTTTTCATGGCTACACATGTATAACCTATACCAAATTGCTTGCCTTCTCAATGGGGGTTGGGTGTGGGTAGGGAGGAAAGAGGAGAATTTGTAATTCAGAGTTTTAAAAATTAATGTTAAAATTTGTTTTTCCATATAACTATGGAAAAATTAAATACTAAATTAAAAAAAAATAAAACAAAGCACTCAATGGTGGATAGGGATGGCAGAGACAAGATGGCAGAGAGAAGCCAAGAAATTGCCTGAGCTCTCCTGAGGTTCTCTCAGAAATAATGCTAAGTCAAGTTTCTAAAAGAAACAATTTTCTAGCCCAAAGTAACTTAGAAAGACTTCAGGAAGGTTCTCTATCACTTTGGTAAAAGGGGAACATTGCTCAGTGCAGGCAGGTGAGTGGCTCTTAGCAACAGAACAGATCAGCAACCACAGCCCTGAGGTTTGGGCTCAGCAGGCCAAAGGCACAACAGGCCAGCTGTGAGGTCACCAGCTTTAGCACATCAGGCCAAATGCCAGCCCCAGGACCCAGGGCACAAAAGGTGTGACTAGGCTGAGCAACCCTTGAGCAATGGGAAATCCACCAGCCCCAGAGGCTTCAGTGCAGAATGTCAGTGACCAGACCCCTGGCTGTCAATGCAGGGAACTTGGAATAGTGGCCTTGTGTAGCGCCAATGCAATGTTTATAGCACCCATAATCATGGTAAAGACTGTGACTATAAGTATTGCATGACATTTGATCACAAAATATACCAGATTCCCAAGACAGAGGATAGAACTGAAGAATTTATTTAGACACCAGAAAACCAAATCCCAAAACCAGTAAGCTGATTCCATCATAGTACCAAAGATATTCAGAAGCCATAATAACACTGAGAGCCGCAGCATCCTTCAGCCTTCCCACAAACCAATACAAGATCAATATTTACTCACAAAATTCTCTATCTCTTTGCCTGAGCTACAGTGTCCCCCAACTTCTGGCTACCTCTGAACCAGCTTCCTGTGGGCTCTACTTCCCTTCAGCAAAACTCCTCCCAGCACAGCCTCCATGTGATTACATTCAGCCTATTAAGGGACAGAGTTGACTTTCAAAGCATGGGAGGTCTTCAAACTCCCCCCTAGGTCTATTAAGGGCCAGGGAAGATCTTCAAATTCCCATTCCCATTACACCCTGGTACCCCAGGAACAGAGGTAAACTGAAAAAATGAGCTAAAAAAAGAGTTTTGATGATAGAAAGCTATTATGGTTACAGGGAATATCAAAACCCAAACTCAGAAGAGGACAACAGTGTCAAAATGCCTATATGTGAGGCTTCGACAAGGAGCATGTATTGGTCTCAAGCCAAAAAAGTCCTCTTGGAAGAGCTCAAAAAGGATTATAAAAAACAAGAAAGATAGTTGAAAAAAATCCAAAAAGAAGTGAGTTATCCAAGAAAATTATGAAAAAATGCATGGGGGCGGGAAGCAGAGTCAAGATGGCAGTGTAGAAGCAGGAGAACTCTGCAGCTCCCACCATAATCACCTCAAATACCTATAAAATATGACTCTAAACAAATTTTAGAGCTCCAGAACACACAAAATTACAGAAAAACACATGTCCCACTGTGGGCAGCTCATCAGGTGAGACAGGAAGGGCTCATCACAGAGTGCTGGAAGCCAAACCCAGCCTGGCCTGAAACCACAGCTTAGTCCTAGGGTTGTCAGCGCAAGCCGCAGCTGGAGCACTCCGAAAAGTGAATCATTGGCAGCTGTGGCAGTTTCCAGAATTATCAACTCATAAGAAACAAGGACAAAGTGAAAGGTCAGTGGAACTCAGCTAAATTTGTGGGAGAAAAACAGGTCTGGCTGTCTACATCCAGGGCAAGAAAGCAGCAGAATTGGTGGCCCTGCAGCTGCCACCACATGGTTGCTTCAGAGCTCCTGGCCTGCAGATTGCAGGGGGGCCGAGTGATCATTCAGAGGCTAAGTGTTCTTGCCTTCAGCTGCCTGGACCAGGATCGTGGTCTTGGGTGGTGGTCCTGAGGTGCGTGACCAGTGAGCCAAAGCTGGTGGGGGATGCAGAGACTGTGCCTCCTAATAGCTCTGGCAGCTGCGAAAACCCCAGTGATTTGGGAAAAAGCTCTCCCCTCTGAAAGCAGAGTTCTACTGTAACTCAAAAATCAAATTAATTGACTGGCTACATGAGCAGGCAAAGGAAGCAAACCAAGCTCAGCAATCCAACTTTAGATTCTTTTTTCAGGGACAAAAAGGATGAAAGCATGGAATGTGAGGAAGACAACACAGTTAGAAATCCTGCACCAAAAGCTTCCAAGAAAAATGTAAGCTGGTTACAGGCCATAGCAAAGTTTAAGAAGGATTTTGAAAGACAAATAAGAGAAGTGGAGGAAAAATTGGAAAGAGAAATGAGAATGATGCAAGAAAATCATGAAAAGAGAGTCAACAACTGTTATGGGAATCTGAAGATCTTCCCTGCCCTTAGGCCCTTTGCTAAAGTGGCTACTTGATTCTGAGAACGTTCTCTGATTTGAAAATATACTCTGCCCCCTAATAGGCTGAATGTGGTCACGTGGAGCCTGTGATGGGGGGCTTGTTTTTTGGGAATGCCCGCGCATTGTAGTTTTGTGATTGGGCAGTGGGTCAAGAGGGCTGTGACACTTTCTGAGCCAGAAAAAGGCTATGTATATGCTGTGATGTGAGGTTTTGCTTTGGGGCTCAATTTGAGAAGAGTTGTGTGATTTGGTCAGATGAGACTCTGGGAAGCCGTTGAGCCCCCCAGCTTTGAAAAACCCAGGTGTTGGTGCTTCCCTCTCTGGTAACTGAATAGGTATGGATATAATGGTCAGACGGTTGGAATCCATCTCCTGATTTATTTCTTTATCTGCTTGAACTTGTGTTTGCATTCTCTGGAGTTCAGGGTGCTGAGTTTTTCCCTCGAACTAGGTAAATGATATGTGTTTGATTGATTAAAGTAAGATTGTTAGCCCATTTTGAGTTGCTTCCCTTTAGAAAAGCAGATCTAAGAACCTGTGCTAGCAGCCAGCCTGAGTATGCTAGGGTGTTTGCTGATACAACAACCTGACTGAAGAAAATAACACCTTAAAAAATAGATTAATTCAAATGGCAAAAGAGGTCCAAAAAGCCAATGAGGAGAAGAATGCCTTAAAAGTTGAATTTGCCAGATGGAAAAAGAATCTCAAAAGCTCACTGAGGAGAATAATTCCTTCACAGATAGAGTGGAGCAAATGGAAACAAATGACTTTATGAGAAAT